>JAQSVH010000008.1:5547441-5560240 GCA_029448705.1 Adansonia digitata
TTTTTATAAAATTCTTCCGTCAGAGAAATATAGACTAATTATCAATTTATTTTTTAAAAATTTATTTTTTTTGAAATTATTTTTTTAATTTTACTTTTTTATAATAATTATGAATCTTTTTTTCTAAAATTCTAGACGAAAATAACTTTATAAATTTGAAAAATACCCTTAAAATTTTACTATTTTCCATTTTAGAATTATTTTTTTAATATTACTTTTTTATAATAATAATTATCAATCTATTTTTTTTGAAATTTTACTCTTTTTTTGAAATTATTTTTGTAATTTTACTTTTTTATAATAATTATCAATCTGTTTCTTTTTCTGAAATTTTTCTTTTAGTAGTTAGACAAAATACCTTTATAAACTTTTACAAATTTGCAAAATACTACCTGACTCAAAAATAATAGTAGGTATCTGCCTCAATCTGCTACAACTAAATTTCTGTCCCAATAATACATATATAAATATATTTTTTTTAAAAAAAAGGAAGAAGCTTAGATGGAACATAAAATGAAACAACCAGTTACAATATTTTATGTTGTTCCCTTTCTTTGTTATGTTTAAATGTAAAATTGCTCGAAAAGTACCCACAGAATTTTTTTTTTTTTTCTACATTTGGACTTTTTGTTTTGTTTTCATCTTCCATTGAAGATCCCACTGAAAACTAGGCTACTCCCTCCCAATGAAGCCTCCCACTCAACCGACGACATCGAGATTTGAGAAAGTCTTAAAACAACTTCTCTCATTTCTGGCCTGTCAACTGCCTCATCACTCAAGCACCACTCGGCTAGTTCAGCCATCTGCAACAACATTTAATCAATGCCAAAAAAAAAAAATTTCCGTTTTTTTTTTTTTGAGTCAGGAAAACTTGTTATGGCTGACACAAAGAAGAAGATGTTATATATGATTGTGGTGGAAGTTAAGGTTACCTTGTACACATCTTCCATAGGATAGCTGCCTCCAAGACTTCCATCTATGATTCTTTCTATAGCCGATTCGGGGTTTTCTTCTTCGAAAATATTATTAATCTGACAGCAAGATCATGAAAATTGAAAAAGCAATTAAGCTTTGCTCAGCGCAACCAGAATGGAATGAAGCAAACATGTTTAGGTTACGTTTGTTTTGCAGAAAACGACTTCTAAAAAAAATACGTTTTGCATTTTAAAGAAATCATTGCTCAAAAGTCATTTTTAACGAAAGTGACATCTAACAATTTACTTATGCCTGGCAGAAAACGTCTATGTTCGAGAATGATTTACACGAGCAAACTGCAAATGACATTTCAGTCTAGAAGAGCTCAGCCTAGCCAATTTGAAACAGTTTGTCAATCTTAATCTCTGTTTTATACCATCTAATCAAAGCATCCCAAATGTGTGAATCAATTTGCTTACAATTGTAATCAGTGATCTCATTTTGTTTGGCTCCTTGTTGTCACGAACCAGCGCACGTTTACCCGTTATCAGCTCCGCCAGGACCACCCCGAAAGCAAACACATCAGTTTTAGGGGTCACTTGCAACTCCATCACCGATCTTCCCAAGAAAGCATATCAGGAGAAAAAGAAGAAAAAAAATTCATTCTGGAAACACAACACCGTGGCGTGCAAGTGGAAAAATTTTTAATGGAGATTATTTTGTTATAATAGGAAGTTCCAGGGATTAAGATTTTGTAAGAAACAAAACATGCATTAGTGATTTTAGGTAAGTAAAAATCTTACTCAGGGGGCAGGTAACCTGGTGTTCCGACCAATCGTGTAGCGATGAGATCCTCTTCATTTGTTCTCTCAACAAGCTTTGCTAAACCAAAATCTGCAACCTAATTGAAATAGTATTCCGTTCATTTTCAGGAGGAATAGCCTACAGAAGATTTTTACTGAACAAAGATGATTATATCAATTTGAACACTATGTCTATAACAAGTTCAACAAAAATGCAGAAGTAGCAAAAGTTAATCCTAATACCTTTGCTCGTAGGCCCTCATCGAGTAGAATGTTACTGGTTTTTATATCCCTGTGCACGTACCGTGCTTTTGTGTGGTCATGAATGTATTCGATGCCTTTTGCAGCATCGAGTGCGATTTGTGTTCTTGCTGTCCAAGAGAGTGGCTGGTGACCTTTCAATAACGGATTATGGAGATGATCATTGAGTGATCCATTCTGGACATACTCATAAACCAAGTAGAGGTGATCATCTCCACTTGCAAATCCCAAAAGCTCGACCTACAAAAACAAATGGATTTTCCTTGCCATTACCAAACATGATGCATCCTGTTTTAACACCAACAACTATATTTTTACTTACCACATTTATGTGATGGACCTTGCATAAGACCTTGAGTTCAGCAAAAAACTCCTTGGATTTGTTAGATTTCATCTTCTTAATCGCCACCTCCTGAAATGTGAAAAATTTAGTTTAGTTGAAAGTTGAAACATTTTGGCTAAAGTATTAGCGAAGACAAGTTAAAAAAATTAGCAAAGAAAGCTGGTACCCGTCCTCCTAGCGTTCCATGGTACACACAACCGTATCCCCCACTTCCAATTTTATTAGTTTCAGCAAAATTACTTGTAGCCTCTTCAATCTCCTCCAGGCTATAGATCACTGGTCTTTCTGATTCAAAAGCCGTTACATCTGCATATGCAAATGCAGTATAGATGACTTAATTACTTTCTTCCTCTCCTAGAATGCTAGAATGGATTCTTCTAGTTCTCTTTTTTATCTTGATTCTTCATTTTCCCTAAAGTACTCACGTTCAACATTTATTTGTACACAGGTGTGAGAGCATAATTCTTCAAATATATGAAAAAATTTTAAAATATCGAGCATACCCATATTAAATACATACTTGTATCTAACATTCATCTCAAGTCCATGTAACATGGCTAAAATACAACTAATTTTGCTATTTTCTGTATTTTTAATTGTATCCATATTGTAATCTTCCTCACCTTTTATGCTTTCATTGTATAGAAACTGGCTCTGCAATGAAAATGTTCGGGCACTTATGCTTTTGGAAACTGGTTTTTGATCTTCGTCACTCATTTGCCTTGCTTTTCTTCTTCGTATGAGAATGACTAGCAAAGTAATCGTTGAAAATAATGCAACTGCCGATAATATGACAATAACAACTGTCCATTTAATTCCTCCCCCTGATAATTGAAGGAAAAAACAAGGAAACGAAAGAAAAAAAATTTTAAATTAGTACAAAACAGTGGAACATTTGAATTTGCTTTAACTAGTACTATTATCAATTGTAGATTCCATCGTCCCAAGATTGACTAAAACAATACCGGTGGTAGGCTTCGTATAATCAGAAGAGCTTTTGGCAACTTATGATCGGAATATTGTTGAAAACTGCAACTTGTGGCTACAGTTTTCTGTTAACAAGCATCAAAACTTGTACCTTAATATTTGCAGCCCCTTTTTATCTATTTCCAAGACTTCTTTGTACAAACAAAATTCAGACTTTTGATTTGTAAATATGAAGCTGAGAATGTCAAACAAGATGAAATGAGAAATGATCTGGAATTTTGAAACACTACTCACTTTTTTTCTTCGGCACTGGAATTCGATCATTTTCCATAGGCACATATAGCACCCAACCGGCAAATATAACATCCGGGTTTTGAGTCAGATTGCTGTTCAACCTCTGTATATCATTTACGTTAGTCGACAGCAGAGTAGCAATACTTGATAAATCATCGCCCCTCTGAACTGTATATGTAACTATGGTTTTAGACTGGCTTTCTCGGCATCCGCATAGCAGATGCAGGGACACTTTGTTTCCAGTATTAAAGTTGTCTTTTTCTCCTCCAACTTCAAGAGCTTGTCCACCATAAATATTAGTTGAAACTTCACTGAACGTGTCGTTCTGTTGCACCGTATACGACACATCATAGAAGTACCCTTTGGTGCCATTACCGATATCTTCACAAGAACAAGGGACTGATATGAGGTAATCCCGGTTATCTCCGTGCGAAATGGTGCGGAAAGTAGACGGGTCAACAGAGTAATGGGAGGCAATTTGGTCTTCATCTAGACCAGTGTTGACGTGGTACAACAAGGCATCACATTTCCCGATGTCTTGTGAACAAGCGAAAGGGTACATAGAGACACCGGCTGCACAAATTCTAGGAAGTAGAGTTACCAATAAAGGGAGCGTAAGGCAAGTGAGGAGATGATGTGAAACCATGGTTATGATAAGCATTGGAAATTCCTTTTCGCAGTGAAAGAGAAAAACAAAGATTAGATAAAATCATAAAAAATGGAGGAGTCAGAAATGATGCTTGTTGCTTTACTTCCTTCGTCTTCGCATGTTTGCTAGCTGATTGGATATAGTTTGAAAGTTTCCAAGTGGAATGCTCACAAATTTTCTTATAAAGAAAAGTGCTTTAAGATTCTTTGGAAACGACAAAAACGTCTTTGCAAACACACAATTTTAGTGGATGCTCGTCGATGCTTACAATATAAGCTATCTTCATAAAACACTTCTAGCCACGGCTCAACAAAGGGAGGGAGCAAGCTAATGCAACAGAAAAGCGAACTCTGGGCCATGGCTTAAATATAGCATGCTGTAATATGTAGGGCGTTAGTCCATTGGATTCAGTACGATGCGAGTTTTAGATTTTTATAAAACGCCAAATGACTACATGCCATAAGCTGAGGTTTATTGTTTATATTTATGTTAATTAGTACTATTACTCATTAGACATGACTTTTTTCACCTACAAGCTAAGAGAAACTGAGTTGGAGTACCTTGGTAAACTCGCCTTTCATAGACATGTCTGTCTCCTGCTTTGCAACAGAATATTTTATTCTGGCAATGAATGGTTCCCAGTTGTTCAATTTTATATTCATGTGCGTTCATCTGAATGGCATGATCATCTAACAACTAAGCTGGGATGGTATGAAATTAGGTCAATTGCTGAATTAATTAAGGAATTAGTAGTTATGTTATTTGAATTTTTTATTTTTTTTAAAGTATTCATGTTACATGCATTCGAATAACATGAGTAAAAGTATAATTTTTCAAACATATAAAAAAATTAAATATATTTATGTTGTTCATATCCAACCTTTTTCCGAATCTGACAACATAAATTAGCAGGTAGGATGTTCTTAACTAAAATCCTAGCTAGCGAAGAGAATTTTTTCCGTCTTACACTCTTTACCCCTTGTTTTAAAATTTTACTGGCAATCTTGTTTCCACGCTTCCATGCTGGAACATATTTATTCGCCATGTATGTGTAGATTTACATATTTATTCGCCAGCTAAACCAGACTTTGAAAGTCCGAAGAGGCTTTTATTAATGTGCACTCAAAATTACCGTTAGCCTTCTCTTGTTAGCTAATAAAAAAAATTAACAGGCTCGAAAACACCACCATTGCTAAAACAAGAGTTACTTAACAACGTCATTTTCATGGCATACTCCGTCAGTGTGTATATTTAGGTTGTCTCTATTCTATTCATGCTGCCGGCGAAAAATGCCATAATTTCATACTCAAACAGTCGAATTCTCTGACAAATGGCAAGATTTGGCTCTGTGAAGGTGCTATCTACGTCACAATTGTATTTTACTGAATAATTGCCGTTTCAATGGGGGCTTTTCCTTGGCAATATCCTAAGCAGGATCTATGTGGCATTTCAATTTGAATTTTGGCTTTGAGAGGGTTCAGCTAACTTACAAAGTTTTTATAACTACTTGTAAGCTAATTCGTTTTTTACAAAGGGGTTAAGAAATTCTAGTATCATCACATAACAAAAGAAAAAAGAGAAGACAAGCATTCGGTGTCTGAGTACCTCGATCATGTTGGAAAGCTCAAGCAGATTAGGCAGCAAAGAATCCCATGACGAGGTTAGAGCAGCATGTCAGCTCCAACTTCACTGATAATTTTCTCCACTTTAGTCAACATATCTGTAAGATTTAAACATAATCTCTAGAAATTTAGCAAATGGAATTAAGCATTACGCATATATTAGCAGGTATCGTCTTTTCCAATTGACATGAACTATATGTAAATAATATATTTATATGCAGTTAAGCAAATCTTGCTGCTGGATAACAAAGGGGCTAATTTGACAACTAAATATCCTTTTAAAAAGGCAACAAGTTTAATGGAAACAATGCATGTATGATCAATCCCTTCGCCATGCTAATAATAAGTCAAAAATGGACTTGCAACTATGGTAGGTCACTGCGGTCTCCTCTTTGGTGTCTCCTATTCTTACTACAAAGGCCTCATCTACCCGTCAAAGTTCAAACAAAGATAGCGGGCCTTGAAAATCTTAAGTGAACCAGAAATAAAAGGTACCTTGGAAGGAAGAATCTTCCATGTATCTCTGAGACAAAACAGAAAATTATAAATGAACAGTATCGTAGAGATTGTGGAAAAACTTGCAGTTTCAGAAATGTTAAGGATAAGTCATGCAGTAGTAAGCTAATCTTGGCCTTCTAAATATCGAAAGTAATTGATGCAATATCGAGAAATAGTTTGAAAGCATTACCACAATTTGGGATTTGAGATCAATTTCCTCAGGTACTGTTGGTCGATTGGTAGCTGCATCATTTAAGGACAATGTGTTATGAATTCTGTTGGAGGATATCTCCATCTATATTAAGGTTAAGAAATCTACCTTGTTCAACAGGAGGGCAGCAAGTGGTCAGTAATGATGTGAAACTGGGGGGCAAGGCTGGAAAGATGCCTTCAGAATTGTGATTAAGTTTGGCATCCTGATCAAATGGTGGCTGTCTAATTTCGTAGCTCAAACTGGGAGACATTTGTGGAGTGTAAGAATCACTAGGATTCAAATCACTCAAATCCTGATTGGCTCTGCAGACATCGAGGTAAAGTCAGTAGCACTTTCATATCCTTAAGACATACTTCCTAGTTTTTCCAGTAATTTATCTTCTGATCCATCCAAAAAATATATTAAAATCTTCTGCAGAAAACAAATAGGTAAGAGTATCATTTCAATTTTAATATCTACCTAGAAGAAAGTCCATTACTAGATCTGAACTCTGATTGTGTTGAAAAATCAGATCCAAAATCTGCGTTTAAAGGTTCAACTTCATCTTCATCCTTGAAATTCTCCTGAAAAAGAGACAAAACAATCATTCCAAGTATTTAAAAAAAAATTACAGCACCAGAGCATAGTAATTGGTTTGATGAATTTATTATAATTAACAATTTTATTTCAAGAAGCAAACAATTTATATAGTTGTATCGCTACCTTCAAAGCATTCATGAATGATTCTGCTTCATGAAGTGTAGAAAATCGCAAGGCAAACTTCTGGATCTGCAAAAATATAAATATTACTCCTTGAATTTGCTGCAAAGAAGGAAGATGCTAAACTTTTTTTAGGTCAGCCTTTAAAGAAAAAGTAACAATTCATATCACTTAGATAACGTGGACATTCATGACAAAAATATTTTTGTTTAGCTGAAACATCTTGATTATGTCATAGACTCCATAGTTTCCTATTCTCAGATCTCTTTGGAAGATGTTATCTTCATTAAGTGGCTCTTGAATGAAAAACAATAGGAAATTTGCACACCATTTTCTCCTACATTATTGTTTAATGAAGTTCTCATACTTTATAAGTTCACTTCACTAACACCTAAAAACCTTTCCTATTTTGCTCCTATGAATTCAAACACTTTTAACGGTAACCATGAAATTTCTTAAACAAACGAGAATGATGTGATAACTGATAACTGTTTCATTGTAAAACAAAACAAAAGGCAAATACAGACATGATGATATATCTCGTCAGTTTTGACTTCTTTCAGACCATGAATGCAAATCTTTGCGGTAGGCTTACCTCGTCGGCACAGTCTTTATAGCTTACAAACACAGTTCTGCTACCCCTAGCAGGAATTTCAGGGATGCATTGGATCTGAGGCCAGGAGAAGTGCAGCTTGGAAATGTAGTGCTCTTCCTGCACCAAATTACAGAATACGATTTACTTATTAACTGTAGAAGACAATTTAGACGCAAATCCAGATGAAATAAGATCACGAGCTAGGCAAACTGCCAATCTATTAACAGATATAATGCAATTTGAAATTATAAATTTGAGATAAAATCAAGTTAAATACAACCAGAAACCAAACTTATATAGGCTTCCATCGACATAGTTTCTGCATTCCATATAAGAAAATTGAAAATGAAAAGAATCGACAAATAAATATATATAAGACAAGATCCTTGAAACTCTTAAAAATTGATCCAACAAAACACAGTGAAGAACAATGACACGGGGACATAAATTCAAAATTGCAAGCAAAAAATAGAAGGATCGATAGCAGTTACTATGCTGACTATGAGAAATGAACAAGCAACACGCTTATCCGACCCTGGATTCATTCTCATGTGCTTACACTAAATTTATTCCTGATAAAATGAAAATTCGTTTTCCTCGTTATTTTATCTACCAAACAGAATTTAAAAACTGCTCACGAGATTGATCAAATAAATCAAAATAAAGCTCCCCAGATTCTAAATCAATCGAAGTTATGATCTAGAAAAATCAATAACGGACAACTCACAAGGATCTTCCGGCTTAGACAAACGGTGAGGATGGTTTCGGAGCCGGAGAGATCATTGATGATCTGCAGAGAAGCAGTTGGGAAAGAAGTGGCGATCCAGTTGCCTCCAGGCGCACGATATCGACGGCTCTTAGGGAGAGGTACGAGAGAGGGACAGGGGGAAGGTAGAGATGGATAGGTTATGAAACGAGCGAAATGAACTTGCCATTGGTCTTTGACGATGCTTACTGGCTTTTCGTTCTCATGGCGATCTGTCTCTACGAATACCAAGGATCCCGCCATTTTTTCCACTTCTTAAATTCTTTGACTCTTTTTTTTTTTTTTTGAGTCGCAGTTTGAAAATGGGTGTAGTCTCAGAGGAAAATAAGCATATCTATTTATGAGAGTTTTTCTGCTTATTCCACGTGGACCCGGCCCTCGTTAATTTATATACCAGATCCGATAAGGGCAAATGGAATAATAAAAATAGAGCAACTTAGGCTTCCGAAGCGCCGTTTCCGTCCGATTACACCATTTTTTACTTTCAATCACACTTTAAATGTTTGTCTGTGTAACATAACAATCGCACAATCAATTCTGTTTTACCGCCCTGTAGCTCTGTTAACTCATTGGTTCATTTTGGTCTAGAGGCAATTTTTTATTTTTTTCGCAGTATTTCTTCCAATTTTGTCTATGTTTCTTTTTTTTTTTTTTTAACCTAAGTCATAATCCATAAAAACTCAAAGTGTGCACCATCGAATTATTTTTTCTTTTTAATTTTAACATAACTCTATTCATTTAATATAATGGAAAATTTATTATTATTATATAATAAAATAATAAGTAAATGTATTAACATTTTTGCTTAATAAAAATTTAAGATTTTAAATATTATAAATATTATTAAAATAGATGAAAATTTATCAATAAATTTAACATAAATATAATTTTAATATATATTCCATTATTTGAAATAAATATAATTTTAATATTTTTTAATTATTTATTGTATATATATATATACATTTTAATTTAATATCATTAATGGTCTTTTTCACGTCTTGCCATAATTAATCTCACTATTATCATTACATATAAATTCAAATATATATTTCATCACTGATTTTAATTTTACTACTAGATTATTTAATATCATTCCTACTATAATTAATCTCACTATCATCACTATTTTTTATCTCACCAGAGCTAATCTTACAGCTTATCCACTCATTCCTGTTTGTGATTTTATATTTTATATATTTTTTTAATTTTGCCAAATGAATGAAATGTAATGTGTATTAATGATTTTTTTTATTATTTTTCCTTTAATTTACTCTGTCAAAAAAGTCACTCGTAAAGTAATAAAAAATCGAAATGTCATTCGGTAGGAATGCATTTTGACGGTTTTTATTTATTCGTTGGAAGTAATAAAGCTTTAGGCTTAGTTTGCATTGTTTTTTAGTAAAATGTATTGTTAAAATATATATTTTTTGTAATTAAAATTATTAAGATTTGATCTTTAATTATTAGAATTAAAATTTTAATATTTTATTAACAAATTACATGATTATTAATAATTATTCGAGAACTTAAATTATCGTAAAAACTTATATGTATTCTAGATGTAATGTTTTTTATTATACTTTTATTAAAAAAAATAAATAATAAATTTAATAATTTGCTAAATGGCTTCAATTATTAAAAATTAACTTTAACCAACGTAAATTATTTCAATTAATTTGATTAGTTAAACTAATTTATTAATTTATCTATCGTCGATGAATTAAAATTACATTTAAAAATTTAAATTTTTAATTTTTATAATTAAAATAAATATGATCATTCAAAAATATTTAAATGTGAAATATAAGAAAAGTGCATCTATAATAAATTAAAACCTTAACAATAATAAATTTCAAAACTAAAATTTAAATTCCTTTCTTTCTTCGTAATTCCTTCACACTAAGTTTGGATAGAAAGAAAAGAAAAGAAAAGAAAGGAAAGGAAAAAGAGGTAAGGATTTTTAAAGGAAAAAAAATTGATGTATCTTTCTCTTAATTGGATCGGTAAATACTGTTAAAGAAAAGAAAATAAATGAATGTTCGCCTCAACCTTTTAGTTAAACGGAGGAAAAGAGAGGAAAAGATGCATTTTAATATATATTTTTATTTATGTTTTTTTTAAATAAAATATTAATATTAATATTTTTTATTAAATTATAAAAATAAAATAAATATTTAATTATTCGTTTTATAATAGTACTAATATTATATGTAATTTGATGAACGTTAAACGGATAAAATAGATATTTTATTTTTTTTTACTTTTTTTTATTGAATTGAGTTTTAAAAAAAATAAAAAGGTAAAAAAATATTCTGTCTTTTTTATTTTTTTAATAAATTAAAATATTATTAGAAAATATCCTTTTTTTTCTTTTAATTTTTTTTCCAGTCCCTTAAATCCAAACAAAGTGAAGTTATTTTAGCACTCAAGAAAGGAATATAATTTTTTAATTTGTTTTTTAAAAAATAACATATTAAATTATAGAAAGATTGGCCGTGTTTTTCATATAAAATGTGAAAGTTATGTTTAGAATACGAAAGTGATAGATTGCATTTAAATTGTTTTATAATTTTTTAATTAAATTGATATGATTACATAATCGTAAAGATCAGAATAAAAGCTCCATCGTTTGCGTCCCCACTCCCCAACCGGCGACGGACGCTTTTCGGACCATTTGTTTTCTGATTTGCTTAAAGAGAAAAACAACGTGAAAAGCAACGGCCAAAAAATTCGATCGGAAAAATCAAAATGCGAGCTCTGCTTACTCCAGAACCTTCATTTTCTTTTTCTTCAATCAAAATCAACTCTCTCAATCCTTATCCATCCCCAATTCGAATCTCGCTTCATTTCTTGAATAGGGATGGCGGCCACCATTTGGTCGGACGAAAATCGCGTTTTATGGCCACTAGATCTGTTTTGGACTTGGCAACTATAGAACAGTTAGGGCTTAAAGAATCCGATATTAGAAACCCAGCGATGTCTTCAACGTACCGAAACTCTAATTTGCCAAAGCCGAATCAGACGGTGCTGGAAGCTCAAGCTAGGGTTTGCACTGGACCCACTCAGACCAGACCGCTCTCTGAGGAACAGGCGTTTAAGGTTTTGGACACCATTTTAAGATCAGGTCAAATATTTGTTCCTCCGTTTCTCTCTGATAACTATAACTTTTTTTTTATTATTTTCTCAGAACTTAAATTAACTTAAAGTTAATTCAAATTATTGAGTTTAATTAATTTCTTGAGCAATGTTGCTTCGGTAAAGGGATATGCATTTGTCAATTCATTTATTTTAAACTTGGGAATTCGCTCGAAAGTGATTGATTAAAACTTCAATGTTTTCTAGTACATATAGCTTGGTCAAATTTTAGGCGCGATGATTTGTTGAAGATTGTAAATTACAAAGAAGTTGGCAAGGAGAGGAGCTCCGTTTCCTTGTCAACCTGGATTCGATATTTGTGGGAGCATTCTGAGAGTAAACTACTGAATGCATGCAACATTCAGATGTGGGAGAGTGCGCCTTTGAGATTTGCCATAGAGGATTAGGTCCAAGCAAAGCTTGCTAAAAGAAATTATTCTATGGCTGAAGTTAGATATTGTTTTGCGTATGGTGACAGTTAGGGGAGAGCTGAAAGATGAAGAACAAGTCTCGAAAGCACAGCTTGGAGCATTCTTTGCTGGAATGACAATCCGCACAAATACTTTTCCCGAAGAGACTCAATGGAGTGAAGGAGAAAGGCGTGCAATGAACATATTTTGGCCACTTCTAGTACGAGTACTACCACCTGATGTGATCTTCATTGCTGATCCTGAAGGGTCTATAATGGGATTAGGAAGTGCGGTAGGGCCACAATTTGTTGGGAATGGCACAAGTGAAATGAGATTGGTTGGTGCACTTAGAGAAATTTTGGCAGGAGGTCACCTTGGATATGAGGAAGTCCAAGGTGTTCTGAAAGATGTTCTTGCATTGAAATCGGAAGATGGAAAATCAACTGGAGTGAGTGAATCATTGCTTTCAGCATTCTTAATTGGTCAACGTATGAACAGGGAAACAGATCGTGAACTTAAAGCATACTGCCTTGCATTTGATGATGAACTTGGTATGTGATTTACATTTTTATTTTATTTTTTTAAAGTTTGTCAGAATCCTGCATTGCAAGTGATTGAGTAATATCAACCAAATGAAATTTATTATCTACTGGTTATCTATTGAG
>JAQSVH010000008.1:5581702-5593353 GCA_029448705.1 Adansonia digitata
GAAGGCATTGACTATCGTGTGAAGACGGTTGTGAATTCAAGGTGTATATTTGTCAAACTTTTTAAGAAATTTAATTTTATTGAAAGAGATTGTTTAGGTTATGTGTATACTACTTTAAGGCGGATGTTTGAAAATTACAAGAATTCGATGATTATGATCAATAATGGCGATGAATTCAAAAGATTTGTATAAGCGATTGGAAGCACAAGCAACGAAAATGAGTTGGAAGTCTTTATATGAATAAGGACATGAATTCGTGGATGGATCTATCCACATATTGAGTTATTATTTAAATTTAATAAATAAAATAAAAATTTAATCAAATTTAAATAAAAATTATTGTAATTCAATTCAAATCGATCTATATTATTATTCTTTTAATAAAAAAACTGTTTTTGATTAAAAATTATTTTATAATTAACTTCTTTTTTTTTTTTTACCTTTTATAAATTTGAATTTTTTGGATGGCTATAAATAGATATATGCTTGCATTCAGGACTGTGTTTTTCTTAGAATTGAAAGACACTTTCAAGAAATGATGATGAAAGCTTTTTGGGTGCAATGGATTGTTGCCACGTGAGATTGTTAAAAAGGACTGAAAATAATTGGCGATTTTAATCTTTTTTTCTTTATGTTTGTTAGTGGAAGTTATCAAATCTTGGGCAGGAAGGGGTAAATAATAGAAAGCTGCTGTAGCGTATGGTACCTTGAAATTTACTCTACGATCCCGTGAAAACGGCTGCAAACTCCCACGTCAAAAGAAAAAGTAATTATCCTGCAACTGTCGGCAACTTCTCGTGAGAATTGGCTGACAATTCGCAAGCTTTGCTTTCATCTCGCTGGGTATATGAAGACTGTTATTTGAACTCTCACATAATCTTTTGTAATTGCCTCTTCCCCCGACAGTTTCTGATGATGACAAGTAACACAAATATATATATATATATATATATATTGCAGATGTGTCATCGTTTTCCTTTTGGTTTCAATTCACGTTCTACCAACCATCATCTTCGTCGGAATACCTTTGCAGGAGAAGGGGCGAAGCAAAAGTGATTTTGGTTTTGTTTGTCAATGTTACTTGAATTTGGATATAAAATATGGATATATATTTTATATAAATATATTTATTATTTTAAAAAAATTTTAAAAAATAATATTTAATATCTATATATAAAAATATGTCAAATACAATTACTTAAAAAAAATTAAAGCTGGAATAACATAGCTTCCAACTATATTTCCTTGTTGGGTGTGGAGACTGGAGAGGGAAGTGGCTTTGAGGTGTCAAAATACAATTATATTTGAATATCCGCAATGGACAACATGTTATGAGTCCAACACTTTTAACTCTCTCTCTCTCTCTCTCTCTCTCTCTCTCTTTAATAATAATTAATGCACTATTCTACAACATGAATTGACAAGTCCACAGATGGTCATTAAAGCAATATTGTTGATCAATGACAATTGATGGTAAAACATTTGCGCTTGAGGTTGCTACATCAGGATATATTGTTTGTGTTGGCTTCCCTACAAGATTTATTACTGCAGAAAAACAGTAAAAAAAAAAATTGTAAATGTTAAAAGTTCGAATTCAAACATGTTGAATGCCACGTTTTAAAGATAATAACATAATTTAATTGGATTAAATAAACCCGGAAAATTTTATTGCAGCTCTAGTCTTGATATCTTTTGACCGACAATTCAAAACCAAATTTCCAAAAAAGAAAAATAATTACCAAAACAAATTCCAAACACCAGTGACTCAAAGGTACTATTGGGGTCCGAACAATTTGGGCTTCGGATAACCTTATCTAGCTGATGAAGCCCAAATCCACACAAAGGGCAGTTGAAAACAAAGTGAATGATCAAGCAGGAAAAAAGAAAATCCAGCATATCCACCATAATGCTCTGGTAAAAAGCCAGGCTAAAATCTACGATATCGACCACAATATTCTGAATATAATCTCACAGCGATAGTAAAAAAAAAAAAAAAAGTGCCATGTTCTCGTCTCAAAACAAATCTGACATGGGGAAAATGGAGATATGTGTCATATTCTCCTAATGCATAATGCCTACTGACGGAACAATGAAGGCAATAATGTAAGTCCAGGGAAGATTAAATGTTCAAGAAGACAGGAAGGAATCAGTAATTCAATGTCCATATAAACAAAAAGGAAAATATTCACAAACAATTTGATGACCACAAAAAAAGGCAATAAAACATCTTAGTATTTTGAACAATGTATAATTTACTTCAGCAGAAACCTGTCTTTATGAAACTGTTCTTTTTTTCTAAGTGATCCAAGTGTGTATATATGTGTATGGCCCTTTCAGCTTGGCTTCAACTAACCTGAAAAGCAGAGCAATAACCTAACAAAAAAATATTGGGTGCACATTCAAGGTGCATACATCTGCCTCTGTGGATGGCTTCCGGTGTCATAAAGATTGAGGTGATATATGGCTTTGGATATCAATTCTTTCAATTCAGGATGTTGTGCAATCACTGTTCGGTCTGCCCCCTCAAGGGCAGTCAAAACCCTAGCTTGTTCCAAAGCGTCATTATCACCAGCATGTATAGCAAGGTAGCATAGCAGCACCAGTCCATGCAGCTGCGCCCTTTCACCCCATCTAAGTAATCTCATCAAAGGTGGAACACCATGGAACTCAATTATCGACTTTGAATGATCCATACGGAGAAAATTATCTGGAGATGCAAACTTCTGCAATGCAATGGCAGCTTCAATTGCCACTTCTTGATCCTTGTTACCAAGCTGTGTCACCAAAGGACCAATCACTCGAGTCTCCCTAGCTGGGAAAGTCCTTGCCAACGAACCAACTGATCTAATAGCAGGAATTTGCAGTGCAGGGCTATCCAATTCCTTGATCACCCTCAAAAGCTGATCAATAACAGCCTTAGCAGCATGTGAATTCGTCTTAAAAGCTGCACGTCTAAGGTCAGAATTGGATTCAGCAGCAGCTGTAATCTCCATTATTGCCATCAAACAATTATATTGTAATTCACCTTGCTCCTTTTCCAACAACTTAGCCAAGCAAAGCAGTCCTTTAGTCTCGGTTATCCTCCTACTATTTGAAACACTCCCTTTAGCAAGCATCCACAAAGCTTCAGCACAATTAATTTTCAACTGAATTTTAACTTCAGTCTTTTCATTTTCCCTTTCTTTCCTATGATTTCCTCCCCTACTACTCCCTTCCATATGTAAATTCGAGTACGAATTAGCATATGGTCTGTAACTATAATTCCTTGAATTCAACCCAGCCGAAGAATTTTTCTCCAATTCTTTATTTATCTGAACTATAGAATGAATGCTCTGCTTACCTAACTGTGTCGTAGAATCTTCCACGAATGTCTCAAACGACAACAAAGTCACCAAAGGCCTAATCACATTCTCTCGGGCGAAATCCTCTTGAGCCACCGGATCATGCTCCGCCATTCTCGCCACCAGTTTCGCTACCGGAATTTGAACCTTCATAGGAGAATCTCCCAACACTTGAACCACAATTGGAACCCCCATTTCAGCGACAATACTCCTAACTCTATCCTCCTCGTTTGCTAAAACAAGAAGCGCATTAGCCGCCGCGATTTGTGCTTCCATGGAGGAGTTTTCCTTGAGAAGTTTTAGTAAAGGAGGGACGCCATATTCTTCGATGGTTATTTTTTTGTTTCGGTCGTTGTCTCGAGCGAGGGAAGCAAGGCTGTTAGCGGCTTCGATTCGATCCGTTAATTGGCCCATTTGGACAGTCGCGATGTAAGACCAAACCCAGGATATAATCGGGTCGTTGCTAGCGATTGGAGGGAGGGCAAGGAAGATTCCGCTCGCTGCCCCGTTGTTTTCGATGTCGAAGACTCCCATGAGCCACTTCATGTCGCCGATGGAAGCGTCTAGAAGGTTTAACACTTTGCGAAAATCGGTGGCACTCGTGATTCTCACGACCCGGCGCAAGATGCTCTGGCGCTTGCACTTTCGGACTAAAGTGAGGGCTCGCTCTAGGTTTTTCGAAACCTCGGAGATTACCCGGCGAATCGGGCGTTCGTAAAGGGATTGAGCGGAGGTGGTAAAGCGGACCAGGGTCCGAAGCATTTGGGAAAGCCGATCCACTTGCTTCCCGACCTCCCCGCAATCGACTTTAAAAGACTCGGCCTCGTCCGCCGCGGAGCGAACTCGTTCCGCCAACAAAAACAGATAAGACAGCTCATCCTCGATTCTCTTCTCCTCAGCCGATCCCATCATCAACTCAATCAGGTCAAAAAAAAAAAGGGTTAATACGTTTAATTCGCGGATTTCCAGGTGAGTCCAGGGCGAGTGAAGAGCGAGTCAGGAAGCGGAAATCTAGCGTTTGTGAGTTAAAAGGGGGCGCCGGTTGAAGCCTCAAGCAAGGCTCATCCTTTGCATATTAGTATTATGAGGTAAACTTTTTGGCCAGTGCTGACGTTTCTTAAGGAGTCCTAGTCTTCTAGGAAATTGTGCTACTTTTATGATATTTATTAATATTATTATTAGTATTATTACTCGAATCCCACTTTCGACGCAGCGCGTGAAAAGGAAATAACGACGAAATTAAAATAAGAAGGAAAAAGACGAAATGAGGCGACGAGTCAAATTGGTTATTATTATTAATTTCTTTTTGCTTGTTCATGGTCTTCATTGAAGTAACCGTCCTGAAAGTGATAAGCACTTGCGAGGAATTTGAACGGAAGCGTCGAAACTGAAATTTATTCCTTCCTTCCTCCTTTGCTTTATTCATTTCTATTTTACTAGTTGTTGGTCAAAGCATTTCTTTTTAATCGATGGAAATTTTAATTTTATTTAGGTTAAAAGGAAATCACTATTATTTTACAATTAATTTACGATGATACGGTAAATTTAAATTTAATTATATTTGATACGATTATATAAATATAATATATATATAAAATAAAAAATATAACACGATATGATATAAATATATTATCAAAATTTATATAATCTGAATAATAAGCGTATTAAAATTAATATAAATAAAAAATTTTAATGTAATTATATTATAATAAATACATGAATATGATATAAAAATACGTATAATTAAAATAAATCCTAAACATATTCTGCCAATTAATTGAAGTGTAAGGGAATGCTTACGCAATATTATTTTTGATAATATATATATATATAAATATAAAAATATGATACGAATATTTATATTTATTTATATAAAATGATTTAGTTGATGAATTTACTCAAATCACTATTTTTTAACTTCTTACGTGTATTTCTAATTTGGAAATAAAAAATTCACATGCATGCGTCGCGAAATTTAGTCTATATTATCTGATTTAAAAAAGGAAAATCAAAGACCATTAGTGGTTGACCCGACCATGTCGTGAGAAAGATAATGATGGAAGTATTCAATGGCGATCAAGACTACTGAATTGTTGACCACGCAAATTTAGTAGCAAAAGGACTAAACCCCTTTGTTTTTTCTTTTCTCCTTTTTCTCTAATCATCTTTTGTTCCTGGTTCTTACAGCAAGGTCACGCCTGCGATTTACACTTCCACATGACGCACCCACCCACTTTTTCCAAGTCTCTTTTCCTGATTAGATTGTATTATAAAGCTCAATATTACTATACAACTTTCATTTTAGAGTACCCTTTTCTTCAAAATGATATTGAGATTAGTCTATGGAATGGGAATAAAAATGTTATTTTATTATTATTTTTAAAAAGATACGAAAATAATTATATAAATTAATTAAATTAAATTTAAATTAAATTCTATATTATTTTCATTCTCTTGTAAATCTTTAGTTAAATCCTTCTGTAACTGGCAATTTGTCTTCCTCGTCAAAGCAGCCCAACCCAATCAAATTTGATGAGGAAATCTATTGAGCAAAATACTGAAATAAAATAATTCCAACAGCATTTAAAAAAAAAAGGAAAATGTAGTGATGGTCTTCATGAACAACCAACATTATCAGGCAAGAGTTTTATTTATTCAGAGGTTGAAACGACATTATGATTCTGTAACAGTAAGATAGATTTCAATGATTTCAAGGTCAAGGCCAATCTTACCCCCCATGAAAATACAAATGTTGATGCTTATTGTTATTTAGTACATGATAATGTATGGCCAAAGGGCAAATTAAGGCTCAATTATTTGATCTTCAATGAAAACAATGCCGACTGCTGATTATAATTAATCTTTACTAAAAATCAATTGAAATCTTAGCAATTATCATGTCTTGGATAGGGTTTCTTGCGGTGTCATTGTCCTTGAGCTCCATATCACTTGCGCTTGTAGGAACAAATTTAGGTATATTAGCCGCTGACGATCAATTAAACAAACACTTTGGCTGCATTACAGACAGTAAATTAAGGGTAACTTTTAAACAGCATGCTTTCCATCAACAAAGCTGGGCTATTTAAATTGCATTATCCCAGCTTACACTCTTCTAAGAAGAGTTGGGATGAACTCAAAAAGCACAAATACTAGAAATGTAAGTTCAGGTTATTTGTTTCATGCATTTTTTTTCTTTTTAGTATGCAAAAACCTATCAAGATAGCCATTGATGTCTAAAGGGGACTTGTTTACAACATCTTCAAACTACATTAAATGGTAAACAAACTTTCTGAGTTTTACCTACACATAATTTCCAGCATCAATTAGATATCATAACGAATTGATTCATTCTAAAATACCCTAATGAGAAATGAGTTAATATTAGATGATGGGCATGGGCATGATAGTTTTATCCCTCAGGCAAACATATATTATACATATAACAACATGCCTGTGAATGCATATGAAGAAGTTATTCGAAGTGATTTTATGGTTAAATACAAATATAAATTATCACTGGAGTCCTTAGAGAAATATGTCTCAGAAACTAGCCACATGAACTACATCGTCTTCTTCCATCGATTCTGCTTAACCCCAAGTAGCTAACCCTTCCCCATCACACATGGATTTTGATTGGGAAACTCCCATCCTGGATACATTTCTTCACGTGCATAGGGTGTGACCCAAAGATTATGTTTGAAGAAAGCAGCTCTTCTTAGAAATTCGCCTTGGAGCCAGCCAGAGGCAATCGATTTGAACCAGGTGCCAGTTTGAAAACCTGTTTGCTGCCCCTGTCCTGTCGGCATTTCTTGTGTTTCTCACCCAAATTTGGAAACAGAGAGTACATTTGAGGGATCAATTTGTTGAAATGTACAGAAGATGAGGCATCTTCCAAAATAGAAATGGATTGCCAAGAAATCATAGACTATATGAACACCACTTCAATGGGGTAACACAAAATTCCATGCATGAACTCAGCTTGAATGACTCCTAAACATTACCTCCTTGCTAGAGGATCAAATAACAAGGAAAAAACCATTGTGATGATCAATATTAATACCCTTTTTGCAAGTTCAAATTTAAGGTACAACTGTCGTGAACATGTTATATATGACAGATATAATGGATACCGTATGATACGATGCATTACTGACAGCAAATGTCAGTGTAAAAAAGGAGCCAAAGCATAATAACACAACTTACTTGATTAAATGCTTCACCAGGTTTACACTCTATATATATATATATTATACTCTCTTTTTACTGGATCGTCACAAGTTAGAACCCTTTATTTTTATCTGTCTTGCATGAATTATCCAACTGAGTTCCAAGGTTAACCTCTTAAGTCATAACCAAATTACCTAACAACAGATCAATTTTAATGATTAGTGTAGTATAGAGTAGCATGATCTATGTTATTCAAAACTTTCAATGTTTTATAGTATGCATTCAACAATTATATCTAATAGACTAATACATGTATTCGAAAATTGATGTGAGAGTATGATCCTTTAAATACATAGAAAAACATAAAATTTTTTTAACATACCAATATTAATATATATGAGTATTCGATATCCACCGTCAAATTCAGATAATATACTTATGATGGTATCAATAGTAGTATTATATTTTAGGAAAATGTGTGGTTTCTGTGAGATTATATGTATTCATATTCAATGAATGATTTAAGACCAAAATTTTGAATGATAATTTATACCTAATGGTAGTAATAATCAAAGTGGGTGGTGTTGTTGAGGGAATGAAAGAGCAATACTTTTTCTTCATTGATCTAGGCTTTGGTGGATACAAAGTTCAGACACAAAATCTGGAAAGGCGAAAAAGCTGAAAGCAATGTATGTATCTTTTTTTCCATTTCACCAAACAGCATAAATCAAACAATTTGTCCTCATTGTACCTGAACACTTGGTTCTTGCTTCAAAAGTAGTGAGTATGTCTTATATGATATTCAAAGATTTCATGAGATTGCAAAACTACTATTAAGGATATAATTAGAATTTAATTCCCAAGATTAATTAGTTAATAAGAGGTTTAATTTGAAAGAAATGAAGATGTAAGTTTAGAGGCATTTATGAGTGAAGTCGTCTAAACATGGTACTAGCTTTATTTATACTTATCAAAGCCTGACCTGACCTAAAATATAAGCTTCAAATTCTATATATACTTGTTGTGAATGGATAGTTTAAACCGTTTAGGCCGGCATATATTATACTTTTTTTGTTTTTTTTAATTTTTTTAATATAATCTTCAGTATTTAATATTTTTTATTAATATATATATTATATAATTGAAACACGAGTCAAATTCTAACCTTGAATGTTGAAACTAAGGCTTGACTTATTTTTCAACGAACTCGTTTATTTGCTTAAATTAATTTTTCAAACATAATATTTTTAATCAAACTTTTAAAATATTAAATAAATTTTTAAACTTAAATAAATAATTTGATCTATGAATATTTTTAGACGTAAGGAAACCCGTTACAAATTAAAAAAAAAAGGAGTCTGGGTTTAGCTGGGTAGCTATATTTGTGGTATAGAGTGAGTTTGTGGGCTTATCTCAAATACGTTAGCTGGTTTGATCCCCAAGTTTTTGAAGTTAAAGCCGAGTCTAAATCTCTCCCTCGGACGGGCCATATGTGCCAAAGCCCGCGTACCAGAGTGCTTTGTGGCAGCTAGAAAGGGTCTGAAACTCTGAAACAACGATCACGGTTTCTGACAGCAGGTCCTCGTCCCAAGAAATGAATGGTTCATCGCACGACCCACCTCCCGATATCCAAAACAAAAGCAAAGGAATCAAAGGCATGATTGAAGAGTTAAAGAAAGGGGAAAAAAAAAAAATGTGATAAACTAAAGATGAAAGAGTAAGACTCAACTAAAGCTGAAAATTTATATAAAGTTCTCCTATCACGTGTGATTAAAGGTGTATTCGATCCAAATCTAGACACGTAGTTGTTTTTTAACCATGAAAAAAGTTAAAATTATCCTAAATCTATGACAAAATGTTTCAATTAAAACTTAGTCAAAACGTCGGATTTCCAACAACAAATGAAATAATTTTGTACTTAATAAATTTTAAATTTAGATAAAAGCTTACTACAATTTTTTATATTATAATAAATAAAATATTTTAAATATATTATAAAATTTAATATTTTAATTTTTATATTTTTAAAATATTAATAAATAAAAAAATTAACGGTGTTAGAAAAAATTATTTAAATATTAATAAAATATTAAAAAATATAAAAATTTAAATTTTATACAAAAATAAGCTTAGATTTAAGGTCAGGTTTGAGTTTTTTATATAAAATTTAAAATTCTACATCACATAATACGTCAATATTTTATTAATATTTAAATAATTTTTTAGCACCGTCAACCATTATTCTTTATTTGCTATAATTTTAAAAGTATATAAATTAAAATATTAAATTTAATAATACAAAAATTAAAATATTCTCTTCACTATACTATAAAAACTCTTAATAGACTTTTACCTATAAATTTATTATTTGCTAATGTTAGACTCAGAATTAGTAAATTTGAGCCAAAAAAAAAAAATTTCACCGTCTATCCTCTTGCACTATGGAAAAGCAAAACTAAAACACAAATAAATATCTTCGACTTTAGTCAGATTTGATAGATAAAACAAATAAATAAATCTGAGCAATATCTACCTTGATTTAATTGTTTTAACAAATACCTTGAACATAGTCATGAACAAGTTCACCTAATCCAGATATTATATATTTCTAGCCAAAGAATTAGAGGAAAATGAAGATGTTAATATCATCGAACATAAGTAAAGACTTTAAGAATACTTGAAAAATTAGAGAGCTCTTAAAATTTCTATAATGTAAATGAATGTATCGGGTAAATGTTAAATCACTCAGAAAATGAAAGTGAAGACCGAAAAGCAATGTGAAAGGAAAAAGAATCTCATATGGCAGAAATTAAAATGATTATTTGGAGAGATCGATATTAGGTTCTTACCTAAGGTAAAGAATCCTGTATAAGAGTTTGGCTAGTATACACATTAAAAGGAAAAGCATATATACTTAGTTGTACACTCCATTTAAAGCTTCAATTATACATTCTTTCTTTTTTCCATGGAGAACAAATCGAGTATGATTCTTGGCAACAAAATAATGGTGAAGTTTTAACTTATATTCATATATATATATTAGTGATATGAGAGTAGGGTTAAAAAAAAAAAAAGAACACACTTTACCTTGATTTAGTTTTAACAGATCCATTTTCTTATTATGTCCTCTATTCAGACCCTAATTTAGGAGTTCATCATCTTTATATTTGTAATCCACTATGACCTGAAAACATTGAAATATAAAGAAACAATGACTAAGCAAGTGAGAAAAAAAAATAACTTGCAGAAAGAGACTAAAAGTTGTGTTGATTTAAGTAAACACATGTTCATAAGAATATCCTCTTGGAAGATCAATTCTACCACAGTGATATGCAATTGTAATTGCTGCTTTCTAAACGAAAACATCAATTAAGTGCAATATTTCTTTGGCAAATATAGTCCATGAAATATAACAACATCAACAGATTTTTTTTTAAACAAAGTTTAAATGGAAACCTACTCAGTATTGTCACAATTTGTTTCAAAGTTAATTAGTTTATTGACATATAAGCTAAAAAAAAAAAAAATCAAAGGCCAAAAACATAATCGACGAAAACCAATAGTAGTTACAATGTTAGATATAAAACGTAGCACAAAAGTCCTGCCATGTTGATATATTAACAAATGGTCATGCATGAAATGAATTAATAAATATATAAAAAAATCATGAACCAATAGATTCAAGTCATCATTAAAAGCCCTAAGATTAAATAGTGGAAAAAGCTTAAAGTCCAATCCAAGATTAATTAACTTCCAAGAAAGTTGTAACAATAGTCAAGAGTTTTACATTAAAGTTAATTGGAGCAATTAGGAGGCCAAGGGCTTACGTTGCTGGGATAAAAACTATAGGATTATTGTGCTATGTTCATGTCCTTTCTAACCTATGAAGTATTATCGGCCGGGCTGGATCAATTTCGGGCTGGGTTTGAGTATAATATTAACATTAAATATATTTGTCGAAGCCAAACCCGACCTGAAATATAAGCCTCAAATTTTGCTCAAGCCTGCTAATATTTGTAAATAAATAGTCTAAGCCCGTTTAGGCCTGCCCATATTATATTTTTTAAAAAAAACATATTATTTTAAAATTTAATCTTTATTAATTTAATAATTTTTTTATTAAGTTTATAAATATAAATAATT
>JAQSVH010000008.1:5604899-5620582 GCA_029448705.1 Adansonia digitata
TTGATTTTAAGGTTGCTCCTAGGTATGTAATATGATTTCTTGTTGCAACTTTGTATTGTTTCACGTAATTCAGTTGCTAGTCCCTGCAGTTGTTTTCTATAATTTCATTCTTCGCCGTATAATATGGCAAAATCAAAGGTGTTTTTCTGTTTTTACCTTTTTCATTTTTAAAGTATTTTGGGTAATTTTTTAGCAGAGTAGGATAAGAGTGTCATAACAATATATCAATCGCAGGTTTATATATTAATGCATAGGGTTGAGAGCATGGACCGGGCCGGAACGGGTTGGACTGATTGCAAGGGAGGGAGGAAAACCACACCAAACCAAAATATTTTGGTTTTTAAAAATTTTGAATCCAAATCAATTCAAATTACAATTTAATTAAAATCAAATTAAATCGAAATAATTAGGTTTGATTCAATTTTTATTTGGTTTGACCTGCTAACTTTGTTTATAAATTAAAACATGAATATATATATATATATATAAATCATTATTGTGTATTGTAGATAGAGATGAAATTGTAAAGAATCAACAATGACTAAATAAAATGGCTATGAAATTGAGTCAATAAACAAATTAAATAAAGTGAAAAAGAATATATATATATGTATATATAAACAATAAAAGCTAAACTTAAACCCAAAAAAAAAAACTTAAATTAAAGGAAATATATTCAATCATTCACAAACAAAAATAAACCGGTGTTGAAATTTGAATAAGATTGGTGTTAAAATGAATCTAATTCTTTATTCATTTTGAGAGAAAATGATAGCCTCCATGTATATATATATATAGATGATTTTGGAGAAGAAATGCCTTAAAGTGTATGATTCGTATGATTAATTTTTCAAAGGAAATCTTAAATCAATAGAAAGTATATATTCTAGTCAGGTAAATGATAGTTTTTTTTTTTTTGATTTCATTTCTAAAGTAAAAAAATATTTATTATCGATGATAAAAATTTGATTTGATTTATATTTTTAAAATATTTTATGTAATTAATGAGTTTTAAATTTTTAATTTTTTAAAAATTATAATGATCGTATCATTACATTAAATATATATTTTTATTAATTATTTATTATATTTAATAATTATTTAATATTAAAATAAATATTTAAGTATTTAAATTTTGTTTAAATAGATCCACCATCCAATCAATTAAACTAAAAAGGGTTAATCGATTTAACTTTCTTCTAGCCGATTCTTTCTAATCTAGTCCACGAGCCTAGGTTAATTATTCAAGTTGAGTAAAGACTAACAGGGGGCCAGCAGTCAGATATTTTCTAATTGCCCCACGAGCCTAAGCCATTTTCGGAAAGGGGGTTTTGACTTTCCGATCGCAATGCCTCACATGTCCTGTGGGTTTTCCCCGTCTTGGTGCTGACAACCTGGTGATTAGTGCTTCCCTCGTGGACTTTCTTTGTTTCTTAGTTCCTCTTCCACTTATTTGCTTTTATTTTCAGTTAAAGTTCCATTGTATTTTGTGTTTGTTCATAACCATCTGATCATTCTTTTACAATTTCAAACAATCAAACAAAACCCACCAAGAACCTGCCTTTCATTCTTCTGATAACTTTTCTACAATGAAGGTCCATTATTTTTCACGTTCATATGTCAAGCTCTTACTGAATGCAATCAAGCTCTTAATATATTTTTCTTTGAATTTCATTTTGTTTATTACAGGCGCTGCGGATTGGATTATGTTCAGTTTGGGTGTCTGGGGTTCTTCTAATTGCTCTGTCCCTTTATGCTACGCAGAGGTTGCCTCTCTCCATGAATCCAATTTTCAGCCATGGAAGTTTCAGCGACCTTGACGCTCCCAAAATTACTATTTTCACTGCTCCTATTCCTTTGGCAGGTTCCTCAGGGACTAAACAGAGTCTAGCTATTCGTTCATGGCTTGCTTTATCTCCTCAAATCACAGTCATTCTCTTTACTCAACACCCTTCTGCTGCTTCTTTTGCCACTTCTTTTGGTTCCCGGGTTTTGGTAGAATCTGATATTGATTTCTCGTAAGAAATTAATTTATCTTCTTTTGAGCAATCTTTACATTTTTATTAATTGACTGGATTTAATTCAATCTTTCTTCTTTTCTTTGGTATAGACAATACTACAATATATTACTATAAGTTTCAATCTTATTCAATGAGTGTTTTTGTAGTTAATTGTTTCAGCGGTGAATTTGTGGGCACTGATTAACTTTAGTAACAAGGGGTTCACAATTTCATTAGGTTTTTCTCTGTTTTTGGATGATATAGGTTTCTTGGGGTTCCTTTTTTCCATTCCATGGTGGTAAAGTCATGGGCATTTGCATCTGACATATATGTTTTTATGGATACGGAAACTGTTCTCCTGCCTGACTTTGTTTTGGCATTGAATTATGCTCATGAACTTGATAATGATTGGCTCCTTTTTGCTTCTCCACGAAATGTTTCAAATTTCCCGTTCTATCCGGAGGAGCATGGCAAACATTGGCTAAAAGGTGGCAAAAGGATAGGAACTCGGGAGGTATGTACAGAATCTACATTGAAATTGGCAATCTACCGGAGAAAAAACTTCATTTGACATCTTTGTCCATTTCATCAGTTGCAGGATACACTTGGCTCAAGTTGGCAGTGGGATTGTTGTGAAAGAAGAATGATCATAGCATGGAACAATGGGGAGATGCCCTTACATAATGGAGTGCTTCCTCCCTTCCTCTATGGAAGGGGAGTTTACAACCACTGGCTAATCAACGAGGCATTGTCTAGTGGATTAAGGTTTGTATTTGATGCCAGTTGGACTATCTCAAATTTTGCCGTGGACGATTCAAGTCATTGGTCTAATTGTTTAGTTAAGAGCTCCGTTGCTTCAGATATCAAAAAAGTGAGTTGGGAATATGATGGCAATTCCCATCTTGCAGCGGTGTATGGATCATCTCTTCACAAAATGAATTATTCTGTTGTGATGAAACTTTTGAAATGTGATGGTCAATACCTTCTTATTAATGCTTCAGAAGATATCCTTCATCCATATGCCTACAAAAGGAAGAGCTTATGGAAAGGAAGCATCCCAAAATGCTCTAGCTCAAAGAAAACTTTGGCTTGTGTTGCCGGAACTGAAAAGTCGCAGAGCGAAACACTAGATTGCTCTCTGCAATATGGATTAGCGGCCACAAAAACATTAGAGCTTCCCTTTTCCTTAGAGTCACTTCTTGCCATCACTGCAGACAAGAATAGGACAGTTGTGCTCACAGTCGCTGGATATAGTTACAAGGACATGTTAATGAGTTGGGTCTGCAGATTGAGGCGCCTCAGAATTACAAACTTTTTGGTTTCTGCACTTGATTATGAGACCTATCAGTTCTCCATAATGCAGGTATTTCCTCTTATTCTTGTACTTATTTTTTATTTTCACTTTCCTTTCTTTTTCATGTTTCTGCTTGTCTTTCAAGTTATTCTTAGTTTTAACACCACAACTTAGTTTTATCCAGGCAACAAAATTTGGAAATATATAAGTATTTATGACATGATATATGTAGATTCAAAATAAAGTTGATGCTTGAAAACTATTGCCTTTGCCTCTTCGTAAAATCTGTTGTAGATTTTCTTCTGGCAGGGATTGACCTTAGAGGACGATTTAAATATCTTGTTTGTTGTGGTAGTTTTCTTGTTTTTATCCCTTCTACAATCAGTGTTTTTCTTTTTGTCTAAAAAATATGGAGACCTAATAGCATCAAATCGAACTTCTATAATGATGATGATTTACTGCCCTTGAAATCTGCTGGGAATTCTTTCTGAACATTCTCCCCAAAACTTTCTGGGACCTTTTTCCTACATGTATCTGAATAAAGGATTCTGTTTTGTGCTAGGGCCTGCCTGTCTTCAGTGATCCATCAGCTCCAAGTAACATTAGCTTTAATGACTGTCATTTTGGAACACAATGCTTTCAGAGAGTAACCAAGGTGAAATCCAGAATGGTTTTAAAGATACTGAAGCTAGGATACAATGTACTTTTGAGTGATGTGGATGTCTACTGGTTTAGAAATCCTCTGCCCTTGCTTTCCTCTTTCGGTCCTGCCATTCTTGCAGCTCAGTCTGATGAATACAACCAAAAAGGTATTATTTACCATAGCACTTTGCGCTATTACTAGACTAAGTGAATAGCATAACTATTTATTCCATGGTTTGGAAATAAGAACTAAACATGCGTAGAGTAGAAACTTTTAGGTCTGAAAGGACACAATATATTTGCTCAAAGTGGTAAAAATTTAGGGCAATTTTCTAATTCATTCATTTTGTTCTTTTGTCAAAAATATCTGAACCTATTTGTAACATATTTTCTGTTTCTGTCTCTGGTTTATGCAGAACAACAGATATTTTTCTTACTTTTAATTCAATACCGGATTTTATTTAGAATTTACTTCAAAGGACTGTGAAAGTATAACATCAACCGTTGTTCTGAATGGAAAAGACATCCTAACTTTTATCTGGTATTGTTCCTTTGCAGGACCTATAAACTTACCTAGACGCTTGAACTCTGGCTTTTACTTTGCTCGTGCTGATGCTCCCACTATTGCTGCCATGGAAAAGGT
This sequence comes from Adansonia digitata, assembly GCA_029448705.1. NCBI lineage: Eukaryota > Viridiplantae > Streptophyta > Magnoliopsida > Malvales > Malvaceae > Adansonia > Adansonia digitata. Next base: position 5,609,479 of record JAQSVH010000008.1, read on the forward strand.
AGTCAGGCATGCTGCAACTTCTGGCCTATCTGAGCAGCCAAGTTTCTATGACACATTATGTGGTGAAGGGGGTTCGAATCGCATGGGTGATAATAAATGTGTGGAGCATGAGACAAATTTAACCATTCATTTCTTGGACAGAAACCTTTTTCCAAATGGTGCATACTTGGGGCTATGGGAGAGAAAAAATGTGAAATCAGCCTGCAAGAAGCAGGGTTGCCTTGTTCTTCATAACAATTGGATTAGTGGAAGAGTGAAAAAGCTGGACCGTCAGGTATTATCGGGCCTATGGGACTATGATATGACCACAAGGATGTGCTTGATGTGCTCTAAGAATAAATTCACTAGAAGTATTGAAACCTAATTGGTGTGGTATCATCTTAACTTTATGAACAAATAAGGGAAGGGCACGCTTCACCCTACTTAAGAAAGAAGGATGCGGTATACCAAAAACACGGGACTCTTGCGGAGACTTTGAATGCCTTGGTGCTGAAAGGGTTAGAGGCAAGGGGCTCCTCACCATACACATGAAATCCTTCTTTCTGGCATGGCGCAGAGTTCTTGTGGAAGAGTACAAAAGAATATGCCATTGTTGCTTGTGTAATGCCTTGGTTTCATCAATCTTTCTATGGGAGAACGGTAAACTAGAGAAGCCGGCCATAAAATACAAAATGACATCCAGAGTGGGTAATGCTGAAGAATACTCAACCTTTAAACAAAGATGGTCCTTCATATCCCCTGCAACAGAATATAATGAAACGTTTGGACCAGGTGGCTTTTGATCCCCAGCTATGCTGGAGACGTTTGCTGCAGTCTTAGGGTTTGTCAGGCATGCCAACCGTGATTCTGGAAGCAAGAAAGATGTGGTAGGAACTCTGATGTCAGTTGACTTCCCACAATCAGAGGATATACCTGTGAGGATAGTTGTATCAACATGCTATTCCTGTATCACGTCTGATGAAAAAAATACCCAGGGACGTCTATTGCACATCTGGAAGTTTTCACAAATCCTCGTGAGTCCTTTGTATGGCCTGAAGATAGCCTGTTGCCTGGCCAAAAGTATTACATTATCCCATCCTCTACAGCTCAGAAACTGAAGCGTAGACACCGGAAGAAGATTAAGGTCAAAGGAGCTGCTGAAGGAAGAGAAGATATGTCAGATGCAAGGATCACTTGGCATGTATCTGGTGAAATCTTGTAGGAATCCATTTATTCTGCAAAAGAATTCTATGTTTCCAAGCCTTCCAAGGTATCTAAAGTTCCAAAGGAGAGACAGTCAAAATATTCACTGGGAAAATTTATACCCCCACTTCCAAGGACAGGATCGTTGCGGGAATCAGGTTGGGAACCGAGTTTAACTTCTGTACAAGAACTTTCTTCATGAATGTTTTTCTACCTGAAGTTTTTTTTTTTTTTTTCTGTTCCTGTTTTGGTATGAAATCATGCAAAAGATTGAATTGCTCAACATGCTCGTCATTCTCTTGAGATGTTTGTAGGATAAGTATATTGACTTAAGTAAATCAAGAACATTCCATTTTCATTTGTGTCGTACATGTCATATTTTTGTATTAGATGACCCTTTCCAGAAGCATGCTGTTTCTATATTTTCCATTGTGATATTCTTCCACTATCTGCAGATTTATGCTTCAGATATCAGTCAGCTACTTTTCGTGTCATGATTTGGAATAATTTCACCGCTTGATAAGAGTATTGGCAAAAAATTTCTTTTGCATCTGTCTGGTTCTGGCAGAGTGAACGGTTTTTTAGTCATCCTTAAATTCGATCATCAGTTGTCAATTACATTATTTCTCAATTGATTTCGATCCTAAGTACTTACAACCTTAGTGCTTTCTTCTGCCATGGATCTAGGGTTTACAGTGAAATGATGAGCATTTAGAGTTAGCTTTACCAGCTTCCTTGCATAACTATTTTTAACTTTCATCATCGCAATCAAAAGCTGGTGATAATTACAAAATAGTTCAAATTGTGAATATTATAGCACATGCCATCAGAACTTATACCCGGGAGATCCAATCTGGACTCGGCTGCATATTTTCAACAGGTTACTATTAAGGACAAAACATTACCTATATTAATAATTTATGTTACTCAGACTGGGTGTGAATATCAGATTGTCTAATACAAATATATTCATTTTTTTTTTTTTAAGTTTTTTCATGTATTTAGAAGATCTTTGGAGGATCATATTTCAATTCTTATGGTAAAAAATGTGTCGAACATGATTATTTTTAAAAAAAATAAAGCTGGAACCATATATTTAATAATGCTTTGGCTCTTTCTAGTTCTTTTGCAACTAGCTTTGCTTGGCAGATAGGAGCAATACTGCTGAGCTGATATCTTGCTGCACTAACTCATTGGATCTTCCGTGTGGATAATGAGAATATGATTGCCAATATAATTGTTGCCCTCAAATTTTGTGCCATTGAGGCATTCTTCACTTTATTACTAAAAGAAAACTAATTGACATTGAAAAAGACAATATGGTGATCTTTTAAAATGTTTTCAACAGTTATTCCTGTCCATATCGAAAATATTTATTGATTTCCAGTTGAAGGAAATCACATCAACTCAAGAAGGCATAACAATCCCACGAATTAATTTGAAAGAAAGATGCGTGATTTTTAATTAATCACATACATCAAGGTGTCTAAATTTGTTCCAGAAGACGTCATAAAATAAATGGCAAAAGTTTGGTTAAGATCCATGTGTAGACAACTGCAAGAGAAGCACCAACTGGAATTGTGACAGCCCAGGATGTGACGATCTCTCGCACGGTCTCAGCTCGAACATTATTTAATCCCCTCGCAAAGCCAACTCCCATAACTGCTCCCACCAAAGTGTGTGTCGCCGAGATAGGTAATCCCAGCTTTGATGCAAAAAGAACGACAGAAGCTGCGGCAAACTCAGCCGCAAACCCTCTAGTTGGTGTGAGTTCGGTTATTTTCTTCCCAATGGTTGCTATCACTCTATAACCCCAAATCATAAGGCCTGCTACGATTCCAAATCCCCCCCATGCAAGAACATCATTTGGGATAACGATCTCAGCGCAGCTGGCACCTCCTTGAAGAATCGATAATGCAGCAGCTAGAGGCCCTATCGCATTGGAGACATCATTTCCTCCATGAGCGAATGACATGAAGCAAGCTGACAATACCTGCATGTATCCAAAGACCCCGTAAACTATCTCCAGTTGGGTGCCTTTAGGCCCTGCAACATCTGAGAGAAGACCTATGTTTTTATTCTGAGTAGTACTCTCTTGTGGTCTTGAGCGTGATGAAGCAGATTTGACAAGGAGATGACCGAGCTGTTTTTTGATAATATTGTAAACTAGGAGTGCCCCAACTGCTCCACAGCTCAAAGCCTGGGCAAGAGCTATTGGAAAGCTCTTACGTAATGGAAAGGCTGCAAAAGAAATTCCAGTTACACCCAGGAAAACCGCAATTGGTGCTGCTGCAGCTGCTGCTTGACCAGGATTATAAGCACTATAAACAAACTAAGAAAACAAGAAGACAGGTTGTAAGGACACCTGAACAAGGGGAAGCATCTCGATGCCATTTAATCCAAAGTTTCAATGATGGAAAAGAAGTTTCCTAAGTGTTTTTCACATATTTCATATCAAGTAATACATAGAGTTAAACCCAACACATACATATGCACGTGGATTTTCTTTTGTTCTAGAAGAAACTTAATAGGATTTTAGGCAAATTTTCCTCCAGAAACAGGAAAGTTTTTATTCACGAGTAAATTGCCCTGTAAACAGGAAGCTAAGCTATGCTGGTTAATATTCCAAAGAGAAAAGAACATACTCTGCGGATGCATTTGTAGACTAGAAATGACACCATAGCTCCCATTACAGGTGAGATTACCCACGATGAAATTACTCTCGCCAGTGAGCTCCAGAAAACAGCGCCAGCTCCCCCATAAACCAGGCCAAATCCAACCATTGATCCTACTATACAGTGCGTGGTGGAAACTGGCCAACCGTAATATGATGCAACCTGAGTAATACATTAGTAATACACAGTGAATTACTAGCTGGAAAAAGTGGGAGAATGCACTAAACAAACAAATGTTAAGTGTAACAACTGCTTTCAAAGTCTGGCCTTAAAACAAAACAGAAACCATCATAGAGTTAAAAGGTTGCCTGTCAGGACATCTACAAATATATTTTCACTTAAACCAGAGTCCTCATGATTGCCGAGAACTTCTTTTTTCTGGCCTAAATAACCAAAAATCTCGATTATTCGTATAAATTTAAAATCAAGAATGTTGAGCACCCAAAGATGATTGATTGAGTTGCTGCAGGATTCTTGAACTTGTTGTAATTCCAAGAACTACTATTAAACAGGCAAGCAGATTATTATCCGCTTTGTCTTTCATTCTAATTTTGAAGCATATTCAGTCTTCCATTTTTTCTGAAGTTTATATACTTTCATGTCTTTACTGTCTTGTAGTCCTTAAGTCTCAAATAATGGACACAATAAGCTTGGAACTTAGAAGATTTTTAATGTTTTACCTAGAAGGCCAGTGAAATACATACATTGCAGACAAATTCCGTGGCTCCAGATAAATCCTAATGCTTGGATCCTTATAAACTTGTCTTCCATTTATTTAATTTTTTTTTTAAAACTATCCTATCAAAATTGGTTTAGTAGTTGAAATTTCTAAATAATTTTTCCTTAATATATTCTCCCTCTGTATCCTCGAACAAGTTATAGCCACAGGTCTCATTTTGTCTCAATTGAACGAGCAATGAGCGATTCCAAGATTGTTGAAAAGTATAGAAGAGTTGACATTAATAAGACCCTAACCCAAATGAAAGTACAATCGGTATATGCTATGTCAATGCATACAAATTCTGCTTTCAAGACTCCACAAAATAGTTATGCCAACTGTCTTTATACTGTTATAAACCTTGAACCCGTCTAAAATAGTTGCTGGATTGTTACACAAGGAAGATGCCAAGAAAAGCCAAATTATAGAGTACCTGGCAGCAAGACAACAACCCAACCTAACTTGGATTATAATAATCTAAAGCTTAGTTGATAATAGACAAGAAACTATCAAGAAATTTTAATAATGTGCCAATTGAAATGTAAAACGTAATTATCAAATTTCTCAATTCCCTCAGTTCGCCTTGCTAGCAATTTGTTTACGATCTTGCCATATTGATATGTCTTCAAAGGAAACAACAAAAATCATAAACAGAACCTACTATTGACTATTTTGAGTAATTGAATCTTAGGACAGAATTTAGATTAATTAAGAAAACAAAGAATTTAAAGCATATAATCTTCATATATAAGCATGAAATTTAGAACAGGCGTAGCTCAAGAGAAGTACCTGCAACCAAGTACCAGCAGCCGCGAGAGAAGAGAGCAATCCAGCAAAAAGCAGACTATCCTTTCCTTGAAACACGTTAGCAACAAGAATTCCTTTCTGCATTGTACTGGTCACATGGGTTCCCATCAACAATGCTCCAGAGAACTCCAAAATGGCAGCCGTCAGCACAGCCTGACGCAGGGTCAATGCGCCTGATCCCACTGAAGTTCCCATGGCATTAGCCACATCATTGGCCCCAATGTTCCAAGCCATGTAAAAACCAAATAAAAGTGTCGCATATGATAAAAACTTGGTCTTTAAGCCAACTACTTGACCTAAAGACTTCATAAAAAATGGAAGACTCAAAGCTGCAAATGCTATGAATATAGCAATAGCAGAAGCAGTTCTCGAAGATATATTTAAGGCTTGAGCCATTCCAGGCAGTTCATCTTCACTTGTTTTAGCGTCTTGTTGATGCGTTTCAAGATGGATTCCTTGACCCTTTTGCTCCTTCTCACCTTCCGCCTCTGCAAAAGAAGCAAAAGAGTGCGAAAGTCTAGAGTTTGTGAAGGTCAAGATGGGAAGGTAAGGCCTGGTTGGAACTTGGAAAGGCCTCGACATAAGATTCTCTTTCTTGGGTAGTTGAGTTTCATTGTAACGGTATTTGGGAACATGTAAATGAGGATTCCGGAGAAGAAATGCCTCAGGGGAACGACTGCTGTAATTTCTGACAAAAGGTAAACAAGAAAAAGGAGCCATGTCTGAAAAGAAATAAGTATTTGCAGATGTTGTATAAAGTCAGGAAAAGAGAATATGAAGATAATTATTCAGGCGAATTACTGGCCATGGAATTTGGAAGAGAAAAGGAAGTAGGTGGTGGAGGAAGAAGAAGAAGAAGAAGAATGAAGGAGTGCGCATCATTTAGTATTTTTGTTTTGGGTGGAAAGGGAGGTGCGGGAATGGATCATTTTGGCTGTTTTGCTTTGATCGATTTCGACTCAAATGAGTGGTGGGAATGGCTTCTCGGAGGACTGTCCTTCTACGCACCCCCACAAGACTCACATAATTGAGAAAAATTAAGGGAAAACGTTTTTGTATTATCCAAAATGGAGATTATTACCTTATCACCCCCCCCCCCACCAAAAAAAAAAAAAAAAACCAGCAACAACAACGTCACCATTTGGCCTTCCTCTTCTTCTAAACGTATCTTACAGTTGTGGGATGTATAGTACTTGAAATCAAAGTATGTCATTGACTTTATCCTAGCCGAAGTGTCAATGTATCTTTGTGGAAATTAATTTGATTGTTCGTAAATTTTTTTTAATTTTATAAGTAAATTAAAAATATAATACATAATATATTTTTAATTCTGTTAATATATTTTAATAAATATGTATTATCTTATTAATTCAAAGATGAATCATATAATTTTTCGTTGATTGATTACCAAGTTAATTTTTGTCTAACCCTAACATTTGATTAAATTTTACGGGTTTTTCTTTTTTTTTTTTTCCTTTCCAAGTCTTACTAAAAAAAAGTCGTGTTTTGTCAATTTTTTTTATGCATATAGTCCTAAATATCGTTTTATAGAAAATTAACATTACTTTCACCGTTCGTGTTTAGAGTGGCAGCTTGAGCTGTCAGATCCAGCCACATGGAATGTTATCAGAGAGATTTGCATTGCCAAGACCGGACCATCGGAGCCCATATCATGCAAAATTATGGTCTTTCATAGTCTCCGTCTAACTTTCTCTTTGGACTGAAACAAGAGAACAATTTTATAGATACAATAATTTTAAATATAATTATACGTATAAAATATAAAATATAACATAAATATAAATTTTAAAATTTATATTATATGAATTATTATTATTTTGAAATTCATTCAAATATTAAATGCCTGAAAATACTATTATGACATAATAAAATACATAAATTATCATATTTGCACTTTTACAATATGAAACAACAAAAGACTACATATTGCATTTCATCTTTCACCAATATATTTTAGTACCAATTGCGACGGAATGCTCATTTCTCTTCCGAACAAAAATAGAACAATAATGAACGGAAATAGAACAATAATGAACGGTGATATCTGGTCATTTCCTACTGACGAAGAATCCGACGTGTTCAATTTTTTTCTTTAAAAAAATCATATATTTGAAAAATTATACCCTCAAAATCATGTTCGAATATTTATTTGATACATCTTTCGTATAAGAATACTTTTAAGGAAAATAAAAAATATGGATAACATAGGGGAGGAGCCGACATCCCTTCCCTACACACTCACAAGCCTTAAATATAAATATGGATTACTGTGTTAAATTTAGAAACAAAACGATTAACAAGTTATGTCAAACAACATCAAATTTCACATTCTCAAAATGTAAAAAGCAAGACCATCCATTTTAGACCATTCACAGACTACCAGAAATCACATAACATAAAAAAGACTACGTAAGACCATAATTATAGCCATATATAAAACAAAAGCAGGAGCATGGCGGATAATTTATAGGCAAGTTGCAATATAACAAGTTAATTGATCCATTATCCACCCAAAAAAGTCAATTGATCTATTGGTCTCTTCAAACAAATGTTATGCATGCCTGATAAAAGCAATACAGGCATCTTTCGATGCAAAGTGCCATAAACACGATGACAACCCAAATGTCACAATTGACACCAACATTGTTCGTTTTTGTCTATTGAACCCCACCATTTTATCGGCCAAAAAATGCCTCATAGGTTGAAAATGATATTAACACTTATAAACCCAATCGAACTCTAATAGACAACCATGTGATACGCATAGCTCCTATCTAGGACCATGACACTAGGTCCGTTTAAACTTTAAACACAACTATTGAAGATGATCTTAATTGCAGAGTATGTTCGGGTTAAACCAGGATCAGGGATATCCCCAGACAGTTTTAGTATTATGGCAAAGACAACATATATGCAATGAGCAGAACAGGGCCCACAAATATTTCCCAAAAAAACGTTGACTCTCGACCATACAGAAAAAGGCGATGCTCTCAAAACCAAGGACTGATGGCAATATTGCTAGAAAATAAACTCAAACAAAGAATCATTTTCAAAAGAATTTTGCTCGAAATGCCAACTACAGTCACCAAAGATGGTCAGCACTGATCACCTGTTAATGGTTCCATAACAGTCGTCTATTCTTTCCCTTTTGCATCTATGACAATCCCTTCACCGTAACTTCTTGATTAGGTATGACCACAAAGCACAATAAATAAGTACTAGTACGGGAGATAACATACCATTCCCAGGTTAAGCAACTAATGTCAATGGAGTAGGGCACATAACCTCACTCCAAGTAAACATCTGCATTTGATATTAATTAAATTTAATGGCTAGTAAGATAACTCCATTTTGATCTGCAACAGCTACTAACAAGACAGGGTTTAGCATGGGTAAGTGGCTCAAGAGAAAGCATCTTAGCACTATATTTTATCTCAACATCTTCCAACAAGGAGGACAGCTATGCCCAGTCCCCCATAAGATTCATTAAATTTCCATAGACCAAACAAATACCAAGGTTAAAATAAATAGATACTTCAAACATTTTTGAAACGCTTGAAACCGAGCAGTTAAACCTCATCAAATCCATCGCATATAACATCTCTCCGATTGCATCAAGGGCCGATTAGAGCTTAACTTAATTTGCTAAACAACCACTGTCCATATCTAACCAAATCAACGAAATCAAACAATGCAAAAAACAAACATAACTCAGAAACTTAGCACATATAACACATATAATTGAGCCAAAATTAAGGATTTTAATGTAAAATCTCACTTCAAAAACAAGCCCAAGATGATAATAATAATAGTATAACAGAAATGTCATTCAGACCCAAAAACGAAAGCAAAAAAAAAAAATCCTAACCTAGGCGGTGAGCACAACAGCACCACCAGCCTCCTTAATCTTCTTCTCGGCAATCTTGGATACCAACTTAGCCTTAACCACGATGGGTTGATTCTCGGGCAACACACCTTTTCCGAGGACCTTAAAGTAGCCGAACTGGGTCACGTCGATCATCGGCGCGGCATCCTTGTTGGCCTTTGCCTTCACGTCTTGTGGGACAAGAGACCAGAGCTTGTCGATGTTAACGATGGGGCAGTAGAACTTGTTGCGGAGCTTGTGGAAGTACCTCATACCAACTTTCCCGAAATACCCAGGGTGGTACTTGTCGAAGAGGATTCTGTGGTGGTGCATACCTCCGGCGTTTCCCCGACCTCCCGGGTGCTTCCGGTGCTTGCCGATACGGCCATGACCGGCACTCACGTGGCCGCGCTTCTTGCGGTTTTTCTTGAAGCGGGTTGTCATTGTTGAATACTCGGTTTGGTGCGGATCTGTTGCAGTGGGAAGGCGGGGAGGGGGGGAGGGGAAGGGAAGGGGTTAAGACGTAGGAGCGGCTGAGAACGAGAAAATAAGGGTAGGGTTTGTGGGGATTTTATTTTGGTGAAGGAAAATGGTAGGGAGCTTTTCGGTTTCCAGGTTTGCTCTCTAGGGTTTTGTGATTTTACGGATCTGGCGCTCTTAAACAGGGTTTGGCCCTTACCAGTTTGGGCTCAAAGGAGGTGGACTTTGATTGTAGGTTAGGATTTTGACATTGATCAGTTGGGTCGGGCCTTAGGCAAGTAAGATGGTTAGTTTTTTCTTTACTTGGCTAAACTACACGTATAATCATTTTAATACTTCCAGATTTTTTTATTTTGGCAGCCCATTTATGAGAAATAACAATTTATTTATTAGGTTATGAACATTCATGTTTTTGGTTTACCGACTTATTAGAGGGTGACGCCCAAATGCACACATGACTTTAGCACATCATCAGCTATGTCACGTAATATTATAATTTTTTTTAAAATAAATTAAAAAATAAATTTTAATTTTAATTATTTAACTTTTTGAAAAAGCTATTTAGGCCATTTAACTTTCAAAAGTTTTTAATTTGGTAATCAATATTTGTGAAATTATTAACACTTTGATCTCTATTTCAAAGTAATATTTCACTTACAATACTCTTTACTATAATATTACAATTATCTATTCACAATTAATAATTATATAAAGGTTCACCATTTATAAGCGTGGGTTTTACAAAATTTTTTATAAACTTTATATAATTATAAATATCATTAGATTAATTATAATATAATTACTATAAATAATACGTTCTTTATTTTTTTTATATCTAACTATCAACGTTATTTTAGGTACTTTTTTTGAAATTTATCTATTTCTCACCTTATTTTAACCATAAAATAAAGATTTCAAGAAACAAAAAAAATATAACTCTAAAATATTTTTTTTATTTTATAAATAAAACCTATAGAAATTTTACAAATATAATGATATAATATTGCATTTTAATAATTTCCTTTTCTTATGTCTATATATATATATAAAAAATAACATGAGCTATTTTACTTATTTTCCATCTCATCAAATTTTAATAGTAAAAAATTTTCATTTCAAAAAAAATATTTATCCAAATAATACATTTAAAAAATATTAAAATTTAAAATTAATGAATTTTAAATATCCAGCACATCAAATATATATTTTTAAAATATTTTATGTAATTGATGAGATTTAAATTTTTAACCCTTAAAAAATATAATGAAGAGCATATCCATTAGATCAACTATATATTTTTATCAATTATTTATCATATTCAATATTTATTTAATATTTTAATTATTTTTAAAATAT
>JAQSVH010000008.1:5620682-5634583 GCA_029448705.1 Adansonia digitata
AAAAAAATGAAAATTTGAATGAATATAAAATTTTTAAAAAATTACATCAATTTATAATATTTTATTATTAAATAATAAGAATAAGTAATAAAATATAAATAAAATAAATAAAATTATATACCGAGAATATTTTAAATACAATAAATTAATAAAAAAAATGTGAAAGCGGAATTAAAACGCAGCTTCGAAGGATAACCGAAGAAAGTGGGTGTTTGAACGTAGAATTTTGAAGCAAAGAGCCAAAGAGCAAAGAATTGAAACCTTTGAAACTTTTACCTTAGGAATTGGAATCTATGACGTAAGCTGTGTGGGGTCTTTTCGGCTTTTCACCTCCCTTGTTTCCTAAGAGCATCAAATAAAACTCTATAAATAAGGGTTCATGAATACCAAACCTAGGCTTGAAGACGCCACTACACGAAGCATCTTCCTGAGCCTCTTATTCCGCCTCCTCCGCTGCCAGCAAAAAGAACTACTGTAACTTTTTCTCTTCAATTCTCAAACACTGGAACTCTTATCTACCTTACCCAATCCTCGAAAAAGCATGGTCGGACCTAACGCCACCATCAAATTTCTCTGCAGTTACGGCGGGAAAATTGTCCCTCGTTACCCTGACGGCAAACTCCGTTATCACGGCGGTGAAACCCGTGTCCTCGCCGTTGATCGCTCCATTTCCTTCTCTGGTTAGTATATTCTTCTATTCCTTTATCTACCATTTTTTTTCCATTTTCTTTGGTTGCGTTTAGTCTTTGGATTTGAATTAGTATAAATGGGCGTTGTTTTAAGCATGGAGAAATGATGAAGAATGAAATATATGATAATGGTACAGAGCTTTTGTTGAAGATGGGAGAGATGTGTGGGACGGCAGTCAGTCTACGTTGCCAGTTGCCGACGGAGGATTTAGACGCGCTGGTTTCGATCACTTCCGATGAGGATCTCGCGAATCTCATCGAGGAATACGATCGCGTAGCATCGCCACCATCTTCTTTAAAGATCAGGGCTTTCCTTTCGCAGCCAAAATCCACCAAAAAAGCGATCTCCCCTCCACCATCATCGGCTTCGTCTTCGAAGTCGTCATCTTCCTCCACTCCCAGGTTCTCCTTTACGCGTCAGATCTCGGGGACTTCCGTAGCCTTCCCTCTTTGCTCGGAGAAATCTGCCGGGAAGAGTATTCCTTACTATGGTTACCATGTTCATCATGGCAATCCTAGTCATATTTACCTTATTCATAGCGGGAATCACTGGCGATAGTAGCAGACCAAAGAACTGAAGGATCATATAATTTATTAACCTGTTATGATCCTTGGCGAAGAACAAGCAAGTAAAAGAACAATACCCAAGTACCCATAGGAAAAAGAAAAAAAAAAGAACCTAAGCTATATGATTATGATGTATTTGAAACTGTAAATCCTTTAAGAACTGATTTGGATGAATGAGTAGCCATTAATGAATTTTCCACTCCTGTTTCGTTTTGGATCATCTCCCAAAAACCCCCCAAATTTTTTCCCTTTTTGGAATGGTTGTTTGTCCTGTTCCGTTCTTTTTTACAGCTTCCCCATATTTTTCTATATACTTCAATCTTCAATTTTCAATTGTTCAAGCGCCGTTTGCACGTAATCCTTAAAGAGCAGATTTTTTTTTTTTTTAATGTCAGGTTCCAGTATTTTGCGTGCTTTGTTCCTTAACCGTATCCTTAGCAGCTTCTCCCCGTTGGTTTAACACGGGTGTCCCACGCGTGTAATGCTTTCACCGGCATTATCCTCGTCCATTTTCCTCACGTATTTTTCGTGTCTCTACCAGTTTTTTCCCCTCCGTCACCATTTTTTCCTGTTCTGATCTTCTTTTTCCTTTTTGGCGCTTTTGTCCCGGTTTTCTTTTGATACTTTTCCCTTTTTTTTAAATTTATTTATATATTTAGTTCTTTATCGCTTGATTTTGTCTGATTGTGATTAATTCTATTCGTTGGTTATTTACTTTTGCAGGTTAATGAAGGTATTAACCGGGGCTTAACGAAACATCAAGCAATCTTTGATACGATCTGGGCCAGCAATGGGCAACATGTGTGATGTAAGTTGCTCTTACTGTGTTTTCTCTTCTTGGGTTTTATTATTATTTTCTTCATATAAGTACTATATCTGGTTTTATTTTGGGTTTTATACGCAATATTTCTATGCCCAGGATAATAAGGCAAACCTTTGTATTTTATATACACTCAATCTGTCTACATTGAATGAACCCCCAAAAAAAAAATCTATGTACATTGAATATATGAGATGATGATTAATAATTTGAAGATAAGTTCATGTCGATATGTGCATCTTTACCACCTTTTTAGGTTTTCACAAATAAAGCAACTATTTTCAGAATATAGTTTTGCTGGGAATATCTATTAAAGGCAAAACATCAATAATCTTTAAATCCCCACTATATTATCTGGTTGATCACTTCAATCAAGTATCGTAGAATCAAAGATAATCTCCAGAAATAGGGCCTTTTATTTTCACTTGGGATGAATTCTACACTTTATATAAAACCAATTATGATGAACAGATCATTTCTGATTCATGAATCTTATAATACTAAATTCTATGTTAAAAGCTAATGATATTTATTAGTATTATTATGCATTGTCATGTGGGTTTTTCCAGTATTTGTTCTGTTCAATGATTCGATATTTTGTTCCTGTTGATGCTAAGCTATGGGCCATAAGCTAACGCCTAATCAGTGATTTTTCATTTCTGACCAGATTCGATGTATATATATTAATTGACAAAGGGGCAAAGAAGCACCGAAGCAATGGTTGTTTCCAATACCAAACAAAATTGCAAGTAGCAATTGCAATAAATTCTGGAAGGATATGGGGGACCATATTGGAAGAATCAGGTGAGTCGACATTGCCAGAATTTATAGAAAACATGCAGTGGAGGAAAAGCGATACAACTATCCCATTTGACAGCTGGTTTATATATGTTAACTGATGAAGTTGCGCTCAACTATCTTAATACAGTAAGAGGGAACAATAATCTCGTTAAAATGAAGCCAAGAGATTAAGAATAGATACAGAAGAAAGATTTCGCTTCAATCCAAGACAAATATGAGGAGCGACAAAGAGGTTGATATTACATATGTTTGAATTGAAACCTTCTAAAAGCAATAGCATGAATTAACTTGAATCAAAGTCGAATTCGGTCTATGATTTTTGGATCAGAAGTAAGGCTCTCCACTCACGTACCATTCAAAAAGGAAGATTCCCTTTGCTGTCCTATGCAATTTCGGAGAGATATGATGGAGGATTTATTTACAATATTAAAATTGAATAAACAAAGGGAATTAAAAACAAATATGAAAGGGAGTTTGATGATTGTTATCTTTCTGGGGATAAAGATAAAGTGATTTTAAGGTTATCCTACCCCACCATGCGCGATCATTTCTTTCTTTCCATCGTTTTTTTCTCCCAACATGACTATGATTTCTTTTAAAAAAATTATATATATATATATATATATAATTCAAACGATTCCACGGAGAAAGCTTGAATGTGGGAGGTATTTTTTTTTTGGGACAAATAGAGGAGTGCTTCGTTATAAAAAAAATGGAGTGGCTGTCATGGATCCCACAGGGTCTAATCCGCGTTTGAAAGATATGGGTGTGAGGTTGCCATTGATGATATTGGGGAGCTGAAACTTTTGAATTGAAGATAATGAGCAAGAAGCCAAGGGTACGCGTGGCTGACTGAAAGCCTAAAACTGATGATTAGACCTGGATGGGACGGAGATTGAAAATTTTTTTTTCAAAGCCAAAATGAGAATGAGATCTTGATTTACCATTAAACAATATAAAAAATTATTTTATATTAATATTTATGTATTTTAATAATTAAAATTAAATTTTTATTAAATAATAATTTAAATCAATTTAATTTGAAATAATAAATTTTTATTAGATTTAGTAATTTCTGTTATTTTATTTGTTTTTTATCGTATTTATTTTTGATATGATATGATTATTTAAATACGAATATAATATGATTAATTAATTGCATCAAATTTTAAAAAATAAACACGACACGATTAACACATTTAAAATTTATATGTTTAAATTTAATACGATATGACATGATTTAAATTTAATCCATTTAAATATGATACAATGTAATAACGATACGAATAACATAAATAATCTGATTATAACATGAATTATATGAATTTTTTTATGTGGATTGGATTTTCTTTTATAGATATATACATTTGAAACGAAATTGCACATGAATTTACATATAAAATAATTTTAAAAAAAATTTGAATTTAGAGCTTTATACAAAAAATTCTCAGGCCGTAGCAACAAAACAATATAGTCTTAGAGATTTCTCAAAAAAAAAAAAAAAACCCAAATTTTGCAAAAATAAAAGACAAAAAAATCGAAGGAAGCATACACTTAAAAAATTTGTATAAAACTATCTTTGAAGCAAGCAGACATTAAAGAAAACAAGAGGAAAAAATAGAGATTTATTATCTCCAACCTTAAATCTTGTCTTTCTTCCGATCTTGAAAATAAACCCTAAACAATAAAAAAAATTTACCTGAGAATTTAAAGTTATCGTTGGAGATATCATATATACTTTTCTCTCTTTTTCCTAAGCTGATTGGTGCCTATTTTAAAAATTAGGGTTGAGTCTCAATCGACTAAGGATGAAGGAGACGTATGGAGAAAATGGAATTGCTTTTGGTTTTTTTGGTTATTTTGCTGTTTTGTCCCGTAACTTTGCTAATCTATTAACCATTTAACTATTAACTTTAACTTTGCAAGGTGGTTTGAACTTTGGTTGGGTTAAGAATATGTGGATGAGAAAATTGTTTATCTAATTTGTTATTTATAGTATTATATTATATTATATTAATATGTAAAATAATAAAAAATAGAGTTTGAAGTATAATTTTACTTAAATAATTATTTTATTTAGATAGAATGAAAGTAATTAAATTTTTATTTTTATTTTTATTTTAAAATTAAAAAGATAAGTATAGTTTAAATGTTTCAAATAAAAAAGAAATGTTTATATTAAAATTATATTGACTGTATGAAAATCTTAAAAATAAAGTTTTAATTAAGTATTTAATTTAGTTAGTATAGATTAAAAAAGAGTAATCGAAGTAAAGAATTCGTTATTCATTAAATTTTTTTTTGTTCAATGACTAAAATCAAACAAGATATATAGCTCGGAGATATTCATAAATATTAGTATTTTTGCATCAAGCTCTTGAGGAACTCATTTAAGACTTACCCAAATTACTCAATAAAGAATAAAAACTTTTAAAATTATAAAATATATAAAAACTTTGTTAAAATAAATGTAGTAAGCTATTAATATTAATCAATACTTCTTATTTCCTAGTAACTAATTTACTAATTAGTATAAATAATAATGAGCTACTAGCTTATTACAAATCTACAATCATCATAATAATTTAACATACGATTTAAAATATGCAACTTATATTATCATTAATTAAAAAGATTAAGCAATAGTTTAATAACGAGCTACTAGCTTGCTACAAGCCTATATTACTATTAATTAATAAGATTGAGCCATACTTTTATTAGTTTATACCTAATTCATACTTTAAGAGTTGAAGTCACAAATTTTTTTAAGTAATTTTTTTTCAAATTACAACTCAATTAATTTATGAGGTGATGATATATTATCTATACTTATTAAATTGACTTTTTTTTTCTATTATATAATATTGGAATTGCATATTAAATTTAAGAAATTATTCATAATGATAATATATTGAAAATTATAAGAAGAAATTAACTTTTCTATTATATAACATTAGAATTTCATAATATATTTTAGTAGTTCTTTATAATGATAATATATTGAAAATTATAAGAAAAAATTAAATTTGATCTACTTATCTTTTATCGTAATAATTGTATTATTACTAATAACTAAAGTAAAATGGATATTAATTAAATGCTCTAAATAGTTTTTATATATTAAGTAGGACTTTTAATTAAAGGTTTAAAAATAAGGTTCATAGATTACATTTGTTATATAATTATATCGAAAATTAATTGTTTTATATATAAACATGTTAATTTAAATGTGTTTATCCATTTATAACAGGTTAAATTATTATTGTTTTAAATGTGTTAATAGATACATATTGACACATTTACGCAGCTAAGACACGATTAATTAATTGTGTTTTAAATGAGTAAACGGATACGTGTCGACATGTTTGCATGTTTATGACATGATTAATTAATAGTGTCTCATGCGTGTTATGTGTATTTAACATGTTTATAACAAAAAATTTCATGTCATAAACGTATTGAAATGAAACATGATTATATAAAACTATATACGATTAAAGCGTATCGTACACGTATCATATTTTTGTATCGTATCTAAAATTGTCAAGTCTACTTTTTATTTTAAAGTTTGACATTCACAAGTTAGACCTATTAAATCGAATTAAATTGATAATTCGACTCGTGAACATGTCTACCGATGATAAAGATTGTGTGGCATTCTTGTACAGAAGAAATTGGGAATTTATCATATTTATATTGGTTCGGTGGAGAGAATGTAACGCAATTACTTTAAGAACTAAAATGAGAAACATATGGAATAATTTTTTTGAAAGGTATACACATGGAGCAATATTTGCCTAAGAAAAATTCTTTTTACTTTGTTACAAAGAGGAGAAAAGGAAAGCAAATTTGTGTTATGGACGAAGAAATAAACAAAGGAAGAGCCATGCATTTTCTTTATATAGCTATTATTAATGACACCATGTACTATATTCATATCTGCTTTTAAAACTAGTCCTTAATTGAAGCACAGATTGCCCCAGCAAAAGATACGTACTCATAATAATAAGAAGGAAGATAAAAATTTAGATTTTTATAGTCCGAAAAGGCAAAAACTGCCCTCGCAAAAGAGATGCACAAATAATAATGATGATGATAATAATGCTAATAATAATTTAAATTTCTTCATTAATCGAACAGGTCCGAGCCCATTAATGTAGTGATAGTGATTGTAGGTGACTAGGTCAACTCTATGAAGCCCCCAACCCAAACCCTTCTTTCCAAAGTCCAAGCCATCGTTAAATGATTACTGAGAAGCCCAACATTAAGAATTTAAGATCCACTATTAGCCCAAAAAAGAGTGAAAACCCAAGTCCCAAGGAGAGACTGATAAATCAAACAAACAGTAACCGACGTGAACTAGAACCGCAGAACCAGGTCAAGCGTATGACGAGGTAAACATTACTAGGCATTTGCAATGCTACACTATACACTTGTCCACAGGGACAGAGCTAATCAGCTCATACTCACCCCCGATTCCCTACCGCGTTAGACACTCCCTTCGCCGGTGCCTCCCCTCCCCTGGACCCTGTTTTCTTGATCTCTGTTTTCTTCTACAACAAAGAAGCAGCTGAATGGATCCTAGTCTTACAAAGTTCCCGATCCTATCTTACATCCTCTCCCAGCAGGATCCCTACACTTACCCATCACTCCCTCCCCAAATTCACCAGGATTTATTCACCAATTTCCCGCTTTTGACCGATCAGAGAATCCTCGCTTCGCTCTCCCAATCCATCCCCGCCACCATCACCCAAACCCACTTCCTCCTCCGCTCCCTGGGGCCTCGTCCCGACCCATCAGCCGTCGCCTCCGCCCGGTCCAAGATAACCCAGATTCGAGAAACCCAATCTTCCTCGGAGGAGGCCGAGATATACAAGGCGGTGCTCAGATTGGAAGAGATGCATGAGGATTACGAGAGACAGTTGACTCAGGTGGAGCAGAATCTTGGTCGTGCGTACCGATCGGCTGTGGAGGAGATGAGGGGTGAAGATGAAGTGAGTGAGGAAGTTGTAAGGATATTGAAAGAAGCTGAGAATGTGGTGGTTGAAAGAGTTGAACTTTCTGGAAGACAATTGAAAATATTGCCTGAGGCCTTCGGGAAACTTCATGGTTTGGTTTATCTCGATCTTTCCCGAAACCAGATAGAGGTATCGCATGCTTATATTCATTTTCCTTTTTTTTCCCGTTTGCCAAATTGATTCCAAGATTTGATCTTTTCTGTTTGAACTAATAATTATAGTAGGTTCTTTATGTTCTTTCAATAATGCTATACCAATTGATAAACTAAATATTTTGATACTCAGGTTGAAAGTTGATCCTTTCCTCTTAGCTATTGAATTAAAATTTCTTTATCTCCTCTTGTAAAAACCAAGTTGCATATTTCATAAGACTGAGGATATTGGTATTTCTCTGTTTTGCATGAAAGAGCTGCTTTGTCTTAGATAAGGTCTTCGCTATTTTATATTTATTTACAAATTGTTAATTGTTAACAATATGGGTAGATGCGTTGTTTACACTCCTAGCTTGAAGTGACGATGATCAGTAAATAACATATAGTTATTGGTTAAAGCAATGGTAATGATGAAATCTTTATTTTTGAGCATGTAGAAATCGTTTTTGGTAATAATATTTGGTGTTTTTGTGCTTCATGTGAGGGAACCAGGTCATTCCTGATTCAATAGGAGGTCTAAAGAAACTTGAGGAGCTTGATGTATCCTCCAATCTTTTACAATATCTGCCTGACTCCATTGGATTGTTGCTTAATCTGAGGATTCTCAATGTTTCGGGAAACAAGCTAAATGCCCTTCCTGAAAGCATTGCTCGATGCAGGTATTACATTATTTTTTCTTCACACTTGTACTTGTTTTTTTTTTTTTTTCCTTCACTTAATGTTCTTGTGTGAAATACAAAATCCTCCCTGGATAAAATAGGAAAGAATAAAAACCCCTTTCTAGTTTGAGAATGCCAATTTACCCCCTTGACTGTTAACGAAGTTAGTCAATCTGTTAGTCTAATTTGTTCCGATGCCACAGATCATCAGCGTAACTTTTTTTTTTTTACAAATTAAATTCTAAACAATTAGAATAAAAAACTGTCAATTCTATCTAAACATACAGCAAACCAAAAAAAAAAAAACCCTTCTTATTCTAAAATTCAATCTTTCCCCTCAAATTTATGAAAAAAATGACTCGAAGAACAAAGTTTCTTATGTCAATTGGAGCTTTAAGAATATTTTTTCATTTTGTTTTGGGATTCAAAGAATTTGGGTTCAGCTGCATCAACATGATAACAATGGTATTGAAAATTTTAATTATATTTCTAATAAGGTAAGATATTTGAACCTTTTTTTTTTAAATTTGAGATTTGATTTTTGTTAGGGGTTTCAAATGTTCTTATAATTATGGTTTCAAATTTCGGTGTTTTTGATGCTGCATACAGGACCAAAGCCAAATCTCGACCCCACTGCAAAACCATTTCAGACTTTTGATCAAAATTTTGAACGAATTAATGTTCAATCATAGCCAATAACAGAAGTTTTTGAGCCTTAGGGAAATTAATTAAAAGTTTTTATTTTTTTAGATTGAAATATGGCCGTGGCCTATGTTGCTCTGACTCTTCATTTTCCAAAAGTACTTGTGTTCGAGACATATTCGGACATGGGGATGGGGCCATGATCCTCCGAATATATGAAACAAACTTAGGAAAAATTGAGCATACCTATTCTGTCGCTAACCCCGAAGTTTGAGTAGCATAGGTGTGGCCATGCATGAAGGCATGAATAAAGCAGTAACTTTGAAGTCCATGGCTGATCGGCTATTACTTATTATTTGAGATACAGTGTTTCAATGAAAAATGCAATGACAACAATTCCTTATGTTGTTTAAGAAATAACCTTAAAATAGGGGAGAGAGGGTTTTGTTTTCTCCTATCAATAGAGAGTATTAAGTAGAATTTAAGGTTTTCTTTTTTATTTTAAAAGGTTAAGCTAAATTACTATTTGAAGCATAAATAAGGGTTTAATATGTTAAAAAAAAAAAAAAGAAAAGGTTGGCTGACATAGCGAAATTTAGTTGATGTGACATTCAGACTAATTAGATTAACGGATTGACTAACTCCTCTCACAGTCAAAGCAGGTAAATTAGCATTATCAAACTAGAGAGGGGTTTGTGTCCTTTCTGATTTATCTAGGGTTTTTTTTGGATTTCACCCTACTGTTCTTAGCAGCTTTGACTTCTTTCCTTTCCTGCGCTATTGGTTTTGTCTGATGGATAAGTTTTGCAGTTCACTGCTTGAGTTGGATGCAAGCTTTAACAACTTGACATGTCTGCCAACAAACATTGGATATGGGCTCCTAAATCTTGAAAAGCTTTCAATCCAGCTGAATAAGATCCGCTTCCTGCCACCATCAATCTGTGAAATGAGATCCCTGAGGTATCTGGATGCTCATTTCAACGAGCTTCATGGCTTGCCACAAGTGATTGGGAGAATGACCAACCTTGAAGTCCTGAACCTGAGTAGTAATTTCAATGACTTCACAGACCTTCCTGATACTATTAGTGATCTGGTTAATCTTAGGGAACTTGATCTTAGCAACAACCAAATCCGAGCTCTACCTTACACATTTGGCCGTCTTGGAAAACTTGTGAAGCTCAATTTGGACCAGAATCCACTCATAGTGCCTCCAATGGAGATAGCAAATAAGGGGGCTGATGCTGTGAAAGAGTTCATGTCAAAAAGATGGCTCGACATAATTGCGGAGGAGCAAAGGAGAATCAATCTTGAAGCTAGTAATCGGCAAGGTCAGACGGGATGGTTGACGTGGGGAACTTCATTGGTGAGTAACGTTGTCTCCGGGGTTTCCCAAAGTGTTGGAGGATATCTGAGCGGCCCAAAGACTCCTAGGGATCCATTTCTGGATCAACAACTGTGATCTCTTGGTGGTCAGCTTAATTTTCTGAGATTTGGTGTGCCCAGTTTGTCCTATTAGTTGTTTCGAGAGCTTTTGGTCCCCAAGTCTGAGAAGCAGCTTTGCAACTACAGGATTTGTGTGTATATGTGCTCTGTAATAATGATACCTCGGACATACACAGACACGCACGTATATATATACATATGTATTTGTGGAGCTGAATGGACGCGATGTGATTTGTATATAGTGCCTTTGAAAGTGTCCCTGGGTTTGGCTCCTCTAAAGTTCCGAATTCCAAAATAAACTAGGTTGTTTTCTTAGACTTGCCAATGTCGATGAATGATTTCATTTTCCCTCCATTTTGGTACTTTTAAGCGCTTTACTGCATGCACTGATGAAAGTGGCTCTCAGTATCTTGGCATGCGCTTCCCCAAAAAGGAAAATTACTATTATTTTTTCAACTTTGCTTCCGTATTCTGATGCAAACCTCACCCTGATTTATATTAAGATTGATAAATTGTGTAAGCGTATCATCTTTTTGTATTTTTACGTACTTCTCCAGTCTGGCAGTATGCGAGGTCGCCGCTTGATTTCATTTCACCGATGGATTTCGGACCAAATTTGTAGATAAACCTTTAATGGATATAAACATGGTACGATGCAAATTTCTTTCAATCCAGACAACACATTGACAGATAAATGATTTTGAAACATATTCAAAATGTAACCAATGAAACATTTTTGGGAATTTTTAGGCTGCCAATAAATGATGCACTAAAACAGTCACGAAGTATTAATGTAATTTAATCCAAATTTTGTCATTTTTTTGGCCAACAATTGTCACATTCCCATACGTTTAAACCTTGGCAAAATCTGAGATGCCCTGCTGTCGCCAAGAATAAATTTTAGTAATCCTTCTTGATTCCTTTTCTTCCGATGCCCTAGCAAAAGAATTAAACAACGTTACTCCAGGCATCCAGTACCAGTGCCAGGTGCATCATCCCGAAGATAAATTTAAGTACCCCTGCGACGGTTGGAACATGCCGGTGATTGGCATGGGACTGACGGCAGACCCTTTTAGTGAAACAGCTTTGAAAGAGGCATTTCTGGAGGCTCTTAGGGTTGGTTTACAATGGCTCTTTGACATCGCCTCGCTGTACAGGTCCGAGAAGCCCCTTGGGAGAAGTTTAGTGCATCTCGGGATGAACCATTCATCACTTCCAAGCTGTGTGCACTGATGCTTATTGTGATGTTCTTCTCCCTATTTTCAAGAGAGAATGATCAGAAAGGAAAGTTGGACACGTTAGTTAATGCCTGATAATACTTATTTGAAATGGTTTATTATATTCCTCATGGCTTTTATATAACCTTTTACCACACAAATTTAGAGTTGGAAGATTTCTGTGTAGAAATGAATTTTTTTGTTACATAGTTAATGTTCAAGAAATTTCTTGATGTCTTCAAATGCATCCACTAACTTAAATCGTTCTGGCCTTCTGATTCTCGTTTCTTGACTCCTAAAAGTGGTTCAGGGCTTAAAATGGACCTTTCTAGTCTGGTTTTTCTACTTAGGATGGATCGTATTTATTGATAAAACTACATAAAAAGTTGCAACTATTCAGAAAGTCATTTTTTATCAGTTCAGGGAATACTTATCCAGGATTTCTTGGTAATCAACAAGCTTATGTGCAGGGTGCTTCAGTTGGAATACCTGGGCGGCTGGGCCTCTATCGTAGTCAATGGCCTCCAAGTGCTAAACCGGAAAAAAAAAATTAAAAACTAAAAATTTAAATTTATTAATTATTATTAATAAATAATTATATAAATTAATTAAATTAAATTTAAATTTTCGTGAATTTACTTGAATCATTCCCAGAGCTTTTAATAATTTAAATGAATATTCAACTGAGCCCAAACCTTTCATCTTTAAGTTTGATGTTAGTATATTGGGCCTAAATCAGACTGAACTTCCAAAAATGCTGTTTACTTGACAGTCTTTAAAACCTACGCAATGAACAATCGGACAAACAGTTGGACAAAGATAAGAACGAAAATCCCAACAATCCCGTTTTTCCACACCAAAAAAAAAAATGGGTTTTTTTTTCTAAAACCAACAAAAGTCAAGCTTTCAAATCAGCAAGTCACATTCTTGGCCTGGCCTGGCTTGGCCTGGCCGTCGGTTCCACCTTCGTTGAGTTTGATGCTTCCATTTCTTTGCACTGTGGAAAAGACCTCCCCTGATTTCCTGTCTCTAAATCATAATGGTTCAACAAAAACAAAGGGCCGAAAGTCCGTAACTGTAACACGTGTCAAGAATGGGGTGGCGGCAGATGCCGTCAGTTTCGAAAAGACAAATCTCTGCAATCAAATATCCCCGGCCGTCTATGTTTGGACCAGCATATCATCTGATCTGGCGGCGTATCTCCCCTCTGCTCTCTTTCGCTAGATATGTCTCCCATATTTTCAAATTCATAATAAAATCCCATTTTTAACATTTATTTATGCAACCATGATATGCAATCAAAATAAATAAAACTTATAGTTTTTATTACTACTATGACTACCTATAGAATTATTAAATTACGTAAATAATTTCAATTTAATTTCTTAAAATTATATAAATAAATTAACATTTTAATAATTATTTATTTTTATATTTATTAATTATATTATATATATTTATAATTTTTTTAAAAAAATTGATCATAATAAATTTATTATTTCTTTTATATATAAAGTTCACTAAAAGATAAACATCATTTCTTTAAAAATTAAATTACGATTTTGTGTTATTTCATTTTATGATATGTAATATATAAATAAAAAACAGCCGCATATATATTTCTTGTGCCCAACCATCGTTTAAAGTTTTAAACTAATACTATTCCTCTATACTATATTATCTACAACTACACCATTATTGACTGCTACTTAATTTCCACTTAGCATTAAGTATAAAACATAAGCAAGCGATCAATGTAATTCAATCAGACATGCAACCACTGCATTCTTGTCTCATGCGAAAAGAAGATTATATATGTACACTTCATCGCCAAATCAATATCTTGAATATTGAACGAAGACAATTTGTAAAAGATTTATTAACAAATATCTT
>JAQSVH010000008.1:5642153-5652857 GCA_029448705.1 Adansonia digitata
ACCAACACCCCCCCCCCCCCCCCCCAACATTAGACAACTCCATGTGACCTTAGAAAAAATCCCTTGGTTTTCAAACCCTAACCCCGCCACTAACACCACCCCAAAAGCAAAGCAAATTCGCAGTTCCTTGAAAACCCAATTATTTGCAAAGATTTGTCAACGGAAAATCATCTCAAAAATGGAGAAAGGAAAATAACACAGTCCAAAGCTGGAGGAACAACTTCTGAGCGCCGCCAGTGTAATCATTCAGAATGATAATCACGAGAAGCATATATATATATATTGATATATTGATATTCATTCATTTATGTAAAAGCTCTCTTCGACTTCCCAGAAAATTTTCTAGTTGCTTTTAAATTATTTGTAAAGAGAAAAATTAAACGACTAAGTCTAAAGCAACCCCTTATCTTCTTTTCTTGCTCAAAAATCTGGATTCTTTATTACATGTTGGATGGAGACGTGTAGACTCAGACCCTTAAACAGAAATGGATTGGTTTTCATTTATATATAATTTTTAAGCCAAAAAAAACCAAGGGAAACATATAGTTATTACAAAATCATTGAAATCTTCAATCGATATCAATCAAAATTCAAAAGCCATTGCCATTTTCCACATAACCATTTTCTTCCTTAACCTCGGAAACAGACGAAGGCAATTACTGCTTAGCTGGCGGACGTTAAACGGATGGGGTAACTCGATGGCTCAATTAAATTTAAATTTGAACGTCACTATTTTTATTTCATATCAAATATCTGATTTAGAATAATAATTTTAAATTAAAAATATATTTTTATTTAAATTAATTATAAAAATATTAATATTAATAAAAAATTTTAATATGATAAATAATAATTAAATATAAATTGATATATGTAAAATATAAATTTAAATTTAAGAGTAAAAAAATTTAGATCACCACTTGATCTATGCTTCAGTCTAGCAGAGGCAGACATCCAACTATTTTTTTTTTCTTTAATTTCTTGAATGAGAGAAACATTTATATTTTTATTTGAAAGAAATCAAATAAGTGAACATTTTTCAAGTTGGAAGAAAGCATGCATAAATAATTTATTAATAACACTTTTTAATAATTTGATGCAAATTTCTTGCCCAAATATTGTGCTGAAAACCCCAAAACAAAAAGAGACAGAGGGAATTTAAAAATTAATAAAAACTTTAATTGTGATTGAAATCACTGAGTTAAATAATATTAATTTAATTAAAAATTATAAAAAAATTAATTAAAATTATTTTATTATTTAACTTGAAATAATAGTTAAATATATTTTTTATTTAAAAAAACTATTTACTTTTTACTATATAAAAACTATTCTTTTTGAACTTTGTAAAAGCTATAAAAAAATATTTACTTTTATTTTTATATAAAAAAACTTCTCACACTTTTAAAAAAATTTATTATTTATTTTAAAATATTTAAAATAAAATTTTTATTTATTTTTATAGATGTATTAGAATTTAATCGATTTTAAAATGCTTTTGGCACGATAAAAATGTACTTAAAAAATAATTGAGAGATAGAGAGAGAGAGAGTAAACTTTGGAAGGAAAAGTCTTCCTTCCCAAAAGGTGGTCCGTCATACGTACCAATATAGGGGAGTATTAAAAAAAAAATTATAATGACTACAACATTTATATCCTCCAAAATACAAAATAAGAAGAAAATTTATTTTAACTATAAGTGAAAAGTTAATAGATTCATTTGAATATAAATTAAATATAATAATTTATTTAAAAATAAATTAAAAATTAAAAATTTATCTTTACTAATCCTGTTAATTGGTATCTACCCTCTAGAAGAATCGATTAACAATTATTATTTCAAAATTATATATATATTTTAAATATTATTTTAATCAATAATTTTAGACACAAATTAATTTTTTTTTTAAATATAAAAATTTAACTTGAAGACTTTATTATTATTATTATTATTATTATTAACTACTTTACAGACTTTTACACGTTCCTCATGCACATTGTGCAAAGCAAAGAAACCTCAAGAAATAAAATATAGCAAAATATTAAATTTTTAGGTAGGAAAAGACCAAATTTATTTAACAAATAAAATATAATTAACCACAAGCCCCTCAATTATGGAGAAGGAGATATCTTAAGTCGATGGAATAAATATTTTAGGAGTAATTACAACTCTCTCTAATTACGAATGAACCTATTTTTTGGAAATTTTTGTGTAAAATTAAAAAAAAAAAAAAAGATTAGAAAAGAAAAGAAAAGCAAAATGCATGAATAAAAATGGGTCACTTTCTAAAGGTTCCTCTCAGTATTTATTTACTATAAATACAAGCGTATATTGATATCCAATGATCCACCACAATCTGAATTCCAGTTTCCAGGCCCCAGCGTTCTTTGATCCAAGAAACCCTTTGTTTGTTGCCTTTGATTCTTTAGGTACTTACTCTGCTGAAGAATCTCGAGATTTACCCAAATGGAAGAAGCATTTCAGAAACTAAACAGTGTTGCTTATGTTATTCCTGAGACTGACCCACGAGACTCCATCTACGACCATCCAAAGAAGTGTGCCGCCTCGAATGATGCTGTCGTTACCGCTACGACAACTACCAAGACCCCAACAGCGACGAACAAGAGATCTCTCAAAGAAAATGGTGGGTCTGCTGGCACCATGAGGTACCGTGGCGTCCGTCGTAGGCCATGGGGACGTTATGCTGCTGAGATTCGAGACCCACAGTCGAAGGAGAGGCGGTGGCTTGGGACTTTTGATACGGCTGAGGAGGCTGCTTGCGCCTATGACTGTGCTGCGCGAGCTATGCGTGGAATCAAGGCTCGAACCAATTTCGTTTACCCGGCGACGGAGCCTAATCCCGGGAATGACCATTTCCTTCCACCTTTCAACTTCTCTAAGCAATCACAGCCATCCATCAGGGAACTTAACGGCTTCCGTAATCAGTTTGGGCGATCTTCTAATTGGCCACCGTTTGCTAATCCCTATGTGGGAGATTTACCCGGTGGGTCTTCTTCAACTCAAAGAAATGCTTCTCTGAACGTGCTTTTGTTACATGACCTCTTGAGTTCATCTTCGAATTCATCTCTCCTTGCCCCCCCTCGGTCTCTGGTCGACCATTCTCCACTTATCAATGGAACTTCTTCTGCTTCTACGTTACCTTTCACTTTTTCAAATCCAAGTGTTGTGCCTGGTGGTAATTTGTTGAATTCCTCAACCAACTCTATTCTAAGGGCAAGCGACAACATATCTGGTGCTTTCACTGGCTATACCACGACACTTTCTATCAAGGAAGACAATTCAAGTTATACAACTGGCTTGCCTGCCGTGTCAAATTGTCAAGCTGATGATATGGAATTCTTTCCACAGGAGCCTTCTGACTCCGGCTTGTTGCAGGAAATAATTCAAGGGTTCTTACCAAAGCCCATCTCAAAGATCTCAGGTGATTGTACTAGAATCTCAAACTGCACTCAAGATTCCATAGCTCCACCAGTAACTGAAACGTCATACGGTCAGCCCCTCAGTGAGTTGAAGGATATTAAGAATGAGTGTTTAGGTTTTTATGCTGATAACCATCAAGAGGTTCCTCAGCAGTTTGAGAGTTTCAATGGACTTGCAGGTACTCAAGTGGTTCCCTACGGTAATGAAGTACCAGCGAAACATCAACAGTTTGGTCAGGACTGCATGTTGGATGATATCTTTCAGTACCCAGATTTCATGGGTGCCTCAGCTGGTAGGGTTCAAAATGGTTGAGCGTATCATCATCCAACTTGAAACCCCAGCTCGAGATGACAATAAACAGAAGCCAAGTTGTGGGTTAAATGCTCTGTTTAGGGTTTTTTTTTTTTCTGTCAAGTAATTCGAGTTTTTAGGTACTTTGATGGGTGATTAAAATCATAATAATGTTATTATATGGTAATCATATTTACTATAGTTACTATAGTTTTATAACATGTCAATGAACGACAGCCTAATCTTCTTTTCTTCGATTTACGTATAGCATGTATCTTCTGCTGGGTTCTGCACTAGCCTTGGAAATAATAATAAAGAAAAAAAGGAGTAAGGTGATTTCTTCTTTAGTGGAAGCAAGTTCTGAGTAAATGATGTTTCTGAGTCTGGTGGGATGAGCATAAATTACTTACGTTGGAACTTAAAAAGTCTGTATTCGTCCGTCTCTTTGGGTTCGACGTGCTCTCATTTAAACAATTAGAAAGCATTGGTTAAGGATCTTTGTGTATATTCTGTTCTTTTGCTGCTTCCCGAGTTACTCGAACCCAAACACATGTAACTCAGTTTTAAATTTTCTAATAAACTACATGTTACATACAAAGATATAAATATATGTATGCAGTTCATATATTTACATGTTCATACAAAAAAATAAATTTTATATTTTTTAACAACAAATAAATATAAAATATTGAAAAATATAATAAATTATTATTAATGAAATTTAATAAATATATATTTTGTTTTATAATGTACCTATAAATATTACTAAATATGAAATAATAGAACTGATACAAAATTAGAGCCGTTAATATTAGTTTGGTATGGACTGGTACAAACCAATATAAAATAATACAACTGGTACGAAATCGTAACCGCTAACATCAATACAGTGTTAATAACGTTGAGATATCAAATCTACGTACAAAAACCGAAGAGGGCAAGCGGAAGTCCCTTGTTTTTCTTCTTGTAAAAGAATCATCCGTTGGAATGTCCGAAGTCCCTCCCAAGTGGACAAATCACGTATTGATTTTTTTGGAGTATGATCCAGCTCGGTTCATGTTCCGATTCAATGGCTCCATCTGCTGGGTCGATTAAGAATTTCGGATTAGACGACGATTATAGTTTTAAAATTTGGATGAATTTGAATTTTACTATTAATAATAATCTGAGTTTTCTCCATATAATTGAATTCAACTTGGGAATTATAGATGTTTTTATTTGATTACTCTCCATTTGATTGTTCTTGTCGTTTTGAGTGAACGAAGTAAACCAAGTCAATTTTGCATTACTACTATTAAATATTGAAGTAAATGAATTTTTCAAGAAGGTAGGAAAAAGTACGGATGCACTAATAGACAATTTGTACTAAGTTTACACGACGGATATGGTTCAAATATCCATTAAAGGGCTTTTAAATTCACGAATAAAAAAAATAAATCGGCCGATTTAATTAAAAATTTATGATCTATTTGATTTAATAATATTTATAAAATTTTTAAAAAATATTAAATCAGCTAAATATGTGATTAAGTTAGTTTAAATTAAATAAATTAAATGTTCGATTAATTATAAATATTTTTATTATTTTAAATTTTAAAATTTTACCCTGTAATATTTTGTATCGAAGTTAAAAGGTTTAATCATTATATTAAAGATTAGTTTAGCTTCATTGAAAAAAATTAAATTAAAAAAATATGTTTAAAATGTCTGATAAAAATTGTGTTAAAAATTTTTAAGTATTTAATATTATTTTGAAAAAAATGATATGATGAATTAAAATGTCCAAAAAATAAATAAATGCTAAAAATAATAAAAGTTTATAGATTTAAAAATAATAAGATTATTTAATTGAGAAGACAATTGGAAACTCTAATCTCATATATATATATATATTTGGTATTTAAAAACACAGAAGATAAAAATTTTTTATCTGTTCAACAATATGTTACGGTAAAATGCAATTATTAGCCTTAAAAATTATGCCGACAGTAATATTAAATGAGTCCTATATGTATATTTTATTATATATTTTATTATATTAATATTTATTTAATATAAAAAATCAAAATTTTAATTTTATTTGATGGAATGAATCAATTAAATTATAAATAAAAGATCCCATAGTTTTTTTTTTTTTTTTTAAATTTTGCTTTTGATGTTACGGGAGATAAACGTAAAAAGGGTAGCCAAGATATCTAAACATTTATTCAAGGAATAAAATTGCTTCAATTTTGGGAACAGTTGCCTGAGCAATCTCATTTATATTTGTTTATTAAAGGTTTTCTATTCCTTTCGTTTTAAGAAAATATTTTAAATCAAATTAATTAATAATATAATAATTATATTTTTATTTTAAAATTATAAATACAAACTAGATTAAATAATTTATACATTTATATTATAATTATATATTTTATTATATAATAATTATGTTAAAAATATTTTATATTTTTATTAATTTTAATAAAAATAATTAATATTATAAAATTTTTAAAATATGTTTATATCATATCATATGATATTATATTTTATTAATTTATATATATATTATTTATATAATCGTATTTAAATTATTAAAAATTATTATTATTATTATTATTATTATTTTTTGCTTTTAACGTGCAATGTAAAAGCAGCGATTAAACTTTCGTTTTGTTTTTAATAACGTGTGCATTGTACAACGGTACTATCGATTTGGGGTGCCGAAAGTACGTAGGTGGCACCGGGATGCTTATTCCAGCTCGATACTCTATATCTGACGACTGGTAGTCTTGTACTTCAATACGGGGGAAGGATTTAAGGCAGGCTTTCAGCCGTAGCCATGCGTCTAATTAAACTTTAATTTTATTTTATTTTTGGTGACAATTAATTAAATTTTTATTTTTATTTTTTTTACTTTGCCTACCTTTAGCTATGAGTCTACGACTTCTTTTTTGCCAACGTGATTTTTTTCTCAGCCAACAAATGGATTTATCACCGGAGGAAATAAGGTAGTCATGCGCCCAGCAATGAGAGATATATATATGTATATATACTGATTAAAACTTGTAATCTATGACCTGTATTTGTATTAATTAACTTAATTAACATTTCACAGTATTATTATTTTTATTAGTAATACTTTTAACAGAAATTCATGGTCGGATTAAGGCGAGATTTATTTTGATGTTTGCATGTATATTTCCGATCATGTGTAAGATGGAAGGGATGAGTGTGTAATAGGTATAATTACGAAGAAAATCTTCCTCTATAATCATTGATTTTACTGGGAGACATATACATTTGCAGTTGGTATTTAGATCACATCCTAATTCTGACAATAGGTTAACCAAAAAATGGAAAAAATCTATATATATATATATATGCCATTGCCAACTAGAAGAATTTGCAATTATATTTGCTATGTAGTAACATGATCAATATCTCCTCTATGGACCCCAGCAAAGATTTTAAATAATATCACTTTTTATTTCAGTTGGATTGTCGATGAAAACCTGCTGCTATACGTATAGATTCCGGAGTGCATAAAAACCATTGAACATATTTTTGGAACTGCAAAGTTGCACTCTGAATAATTACTCACACTTTTGATCTCAGCATAAATTGGTTTAGTTGTAAGAATTCTTGAGCCATTAAAAAGATAGTTACTCATCTGCCCATGGATGAACTAATTAATTGACATAAAAAAGAAACTCTTCTTCAATGATTTTTTTTTGTTGGTAGTTTGTAATTACGGTGGGAACAATCAAAATCCTATGATGAATAAAAAAATTAAAAATAAATAATTTATAAATATTCAATCTTATTAAATTGAATAATTGAGTAAAAAACTTAGCCTATATTATTATTGGGCTCACCTAGTGGGCTAGTAAGACTCATTTAGTGAGCTAATACTTATTTAATATCAAAGATGGGCACTTGAGCTTAAATTTGATGATACAATTTTCATATATATATTTATTTTTTGAAATAATTAAATAATAGTTAATCCAAATAATTTTTTGCATCAGAAAGTTGTGTTAAAAGGACATATCATTCACTAAAGAATTATTATGTAAAGGCATAACACTTAGCCAAAAGTTTATCCAAAAGATAATTTCTTATCAAGGTAACTTTACATTGCCTATAAAACGGACATTTCTATTCTGTCATTTTCATTATTCTGCTTAGAAGTTTATAACTTTGTTATATCCTTGAGACATTATATAATTTTAAAGAAAGTATTTTTAACGCCTCAAAGTTCATCTTAAAATCTCTTTTTTAAAACATTTTTCTAACATTTTTCACTTCAAAAATATTTAAAAATAAATAAAAAATTATCTCATTACACTAATGATTAAAAAAAAGACCTTCGTAAGCGAATACTATAGGATCACAAATGTATTACTTATTTATTTAAATATATTTTATTTGACACTTGTCATTCTATATACTTCAATTATAAAGTTTCTTCTTTTTTATTTCGGTATATAAGATAAATATTCAAAAATAAATATATAAATAAAGGAGGGACTCTTCGATCTCTTTTCAGATGCATGGCATTTAATCCAACGGTGTTGGGCAGTGTTAGCTAAGATATGAGAGGTTTTTAACACTGGGGCTTGAGGCAAAGGGCATTATTTTCTGCTTAACTGCAAAGGTTTGCTCCTTAAATAAGGATTTTAATATGAAAGCACACTTTTCCATTGGTTTATAGTTGGGATCAACGAAGGCATGGACCATTGTTTAGCACTAGATCGAGAGGGGGATATGTAGACATATGCATGTATATCCCAGCCAACGTTCAGAACAGGGCAGCTGCCGGCCACAAGTGAAAAAGATGTTGAGAGTGGTGTTACGGTTGTGAATCTATTAAATGATATACAATCTTTTTCCAAACTTATATTAATTAACCGTAATTTTACTCGATCATAATGCATTTTTGCATGATCATGAGATTCACCGACCAAAAATGAAGTTTATCACACAATTAATTAAGTTTTATGCATTTTCTTACATGAAATTAATTAGTGTTTGTTATGTAAATAAAAAAATATGAGTAAAACTATAGTATTTTTACAATGTGAATATAGCATCTACTTGATTCCCTCTGCTTTCTGATTTTGGTGAAAAAAAGAGAGAGGCGAATATGCTAGTAATTACTTCAGAATAAAAGTGCTGAATCATACCTAATGCGGTTGTCCAGACAACGCACAACATCTAGCGTTAGGCATGGTTATATGCAATCAATCTAATACATGCATTCAAGGCTGCTAGTTGGAGGAGTAATTAACAATATTAATAAGAGAAACTGGGATACTTGTTCTACAATTTGGTTAAGTTTCTAGTATTATACTTACTTATGGTTACGTAATCTATTTAACTTGATAATATTTAATTTTTATTGAGTTGAATATAGATTAAATTTTTTTATTATCAATCCAAATTACTATTTATATAATAAAAAATTTTGTGTTTAATTAAATTTAATTTTAAATATTAATATAAAAATAAATTTTTATTTTTTGATAGTATTTATAATTATATGGACAAGTTGTTGCTGTTTTTAATTGGAGCAGCTAGCGGAATTATGGTAATTTTTTTTTTTTTACATTGGTAATGTCGTATGATTTCTTAGTTATGTTGCTTGGTATGACCTTTTACTTACTGCAATTCTTCTCAATTACCCACTATTTTATTCATTTAACTGAACTTTGTTCGTTAGCAATCCGGCAGCACAACGTGGGTTTCGCCGTCCGGCGTAGGGTCGGCCTCGTCCACGTAATTAAACTGACGCTGTAGACAGGACAGGATGAACCCCCCAGACTTGTCGCATCCGAATATATTGTCCGGACGCTTCGCTAGCTGTAGTGTTCTTTTACACTGCGACAAACAAATGCATCTTTTACCGACATCTTTTCAATGCCTTTATAAATGCTACATTTCTTAACAAACGAGAATTTTGCTAGTTAAGTTGACATGACAACAGCTACTACTAGTGTATTAGTTCTTTCACCCCCTTGGTTTGATTTTGATGTTGAGCTTGATAAAGATAAATTTGAAATAATAATATTGGATTTCATTTTTTATATATACATTGTAAAAATAAATTCTAAAAGGATATAAATAAATTAATTTTATATTTAACAATTTTTATAAGTATTTTTAAATTTATTATTAAACAAGGATTAATAAATTTATGAATTTCAAAATAATTACGAAATATCGTGTGTGTGTGTGTGTGTGTGTGTGTGTGAGTATATATATATATGATCGGTTTTATCGCACTTTTTATATTAGAATTTAAAGCAAAAATCACTTAAGTTTACAACCCTAAAGTAGCACAAATATATAGTACAATATCTTTTTAAGTTAACATATAAAATAAATTATATGTTTCATTTTATTTTATATTGGATACCAATGCTATAATAATTTTAAAATGTTTATTATAAAAAGTAATTAAAAAAAGCTTAAATATTCAATATAGATTTGTATCTAAATTGAGTATGAACAAGTTTAGATTGAACTAAATAAGGTGTTTAAGAATTTTTTGATTAACTACCTGTTACAACTCGAAATATTAGTAAAATGCTCAAATTCAACCTAGTTCTAGAAGAATATTTTTGGGTTCATCCACATTTTGGACCGAAGGATTGATCCCTCTAAAAGCTTTTTATAACTAATAGTAAAATAAATCAGAATCAAACATGGATAAAAATACATATTTAAGGCTTGATTTGTTTTTAAAAAGAATCTCATTTTTTAATATAATATTTTTTTCTAAACTCTCTTATGTATTACGTAAACCCTTGAATTTGAACGAATAATCTGACCTTTAGATCTATGAATGAATA
This sequence comes from Adansonia digitata, assembly GCA_029448705.1. Classification (NCBI taxonomy): domain Eukaryota; kingdom Viridiplantae; phylum Streptophyta; class Magnoliopsida; order Malvales; family Malvaceae; genus Adansonia; species Adansonia digitata. The sequence goes on from JAQSVH010000008.1 coordinate 5,652,723, forward strand.
ATCTGACCTATAAATAGATCTAATAAAATATAATATTTTCTTAAAAAATGCATAAAAGAAATGATATTAAATGAAATAAAATGTAAGATTAAGTAATCACTCAACCAAAAGATATAATAAACATTAAATTTCCAA
>JAQSVH010000008.1:5674569-5685417 GCA_029448705.1 Adansonia digitata
GATTTCATGCTAAACATTTATTTAACCGTCTTAAATCTTTCCTGCCTTAGTTTTGTTCTTAGGTTTTTGACCATTCCGTTAATATTTCAATTTATCACTAAAATATCATATTTTCAAATATATTATAATAATTAGATTTAACACAATTACAAAAATGATAAATTTTTTAATTAATTTAGTAAAAAAATAATATATTAAAATTTAAAAAAATAGTAATTTTTCAAATAAAAAATAAGAATTTTTGTTTTCAAAACAAAAACATAGATAGTTTTTTAAAAAATAAATAAAATTAGTTTTTGTTAGATACATGTAGTTTTTTAGTAATAGATAGTTTTAAACGAATAGGTATAATATAAAAATAAATTAAAATATTTTTATTTTTATTTTATTATTTTAATTTATTTTAGTTTTATAATAGAATGAGTGATTAAATTAATATTACTTGACTCGTGATATCAAACTTAATCATTCATTTTATAAAAGTATAGATATTGTTATTTCCTTCCACTATTTTTTTATTGAATGTAATTAAAAAAATTTATCTTTAAATTTTAAGTAAAGTACCCATACTTTATATAAGCAAAAACATAAACAATACTTTAAATAAGTAAAAAAATTTAAATTTAAATTGGATTAAAAAAAGACATTAAAAAAGCAAAACATTAGTAACGAAAAGGATATATATATATATATATATATATATATATAAAACTTTTGTTGTTGGACTTTTTCACTTTAGCAGTGGGAAATGTAACTCTTAAAAGTTACTATCATTTACCCTTGTTTTTTTTTTTTATCCGGTAAATGGTAAACTAGGTAAACAAAAAGGGAGTAGTAATTGTTGTGTACTGCTAATTCTATTTATTTATTTTTTTTCATCCAGGTATAAAATGTCAGCATTTTACTTTCTTGCTAATTCTATTTACATTTTTTTTCTAATCGATGATGTTACATCAGCAACCATATCATTGATTATTTTTAAATCTGCCAAAGACTGTTCATTGTTAATCTATTTAATAATTATAATAATCTTTTATATATAGAAAGAAGATTTGAACTTAAATCTTTTAATTGAGAATATATGTGTTTTGAATATTAAAATTAAATGTCTTACCTTTGCAAATTGATGCATTAGTTGGGTGATAATTTATTATTAAGTTTTTAAGATAATTGATTTAAAGTGATATTAGAGCTTTCGAGTTTAAATTTTAAAAATTATTTTTTAAATATTGTTTATCTAATGTTTTATTGTCGTCGAGTTGCTTATTTTTACTCTAATCATTGTTTAACTTTCACATTTTATCTATATTTGAGTCAATTAATTATTCATCCGATTTGTACGTAAAAAAGAGAATTAAATTTAAATATAATAATTCGACATTTTATATCAACTTAAACTTTTGAAAATAATTATTCTTGTAATTTAATATCAAAATATTTAATTAATATAAAATTTTAAAACAATATTAAATACTAAAAATATTAAAGTGTGGTAAAGATAAATTTAAAAAATTAGTTATTTCTTTGATTATTGTTATTATGTTTTGTGGGCTACCGACTTATACTCTTCCATGTGTTATCATGAGAGGTCATTCTTCCATTAAAAAAAGTCCTCGATTGTTTCTTAATCAATTTGCTTTTCTTAAGGCTCAACAGGGGGTTCAATTCAGCATACCAACCAAGACAAGAAAGACGACTACGACCAAATTCTTCAACTTTCAATTGTCTGGCCATTGCCATTAGTCATTAAGCATCGGCCATATCCTTCGATTAAAAGTGATCCGACGAATTCGTGTACGTAAATCATATTTTATAATTTTTATATCTGTAGTATAAATACAAATAAAATAAAATTATTAAATTAATAAAATTTTAAATATAAATATGATATATATATTTAATATATAATATTTCATTTATTATATTATTTTTATATTTATTTAAGTAAGCGGTATTTAAAATAATTAGATACCATTGAAGGCAGGCTGACTCATTCAAGTCCGGTGGCTAGTGAACGGAACCAGATCTGGTTCCCAAATGTCAAGTAGGCCGGCTCTCATTTGTCCACCAAAATTAAAAGCCTTGCCCCTTGCATGTCACAATCTGCCAAAATTTTCATAATTTTAATTAGCCTTCGATATAGGGAGAGAGGTGTTTAGACTTAAATTAGGTAACCTTCACTTTCCTACGAAGCCTTTTCTTTTAAAAAAAAATTATTTGATACTTTTCATAATTGCTTTGGTATTTAATATGTCCAAAAATACTTTAATTTAATTTGTTTATTGTCAACTCAAAAAGAAAAAAAAATGTTAATCAGTATTTAATGATTTTAATGAATGTGATATTTAAATAAAACTTTAAATAAATATACTATTTCTTTCAAATTTATTAATAAAAATAATATTAAATATAAAGATATTTTATAAAATTATTTGTTTTTTTTTTTTATCACTAATCAACATCTACGAGCATATCTGAAACGGATTCATAGCACCTACAATTAGTATTATTACAATACCGTAATTTGTTAACTTGGACTAAAGAATAAACGGCACGTTAATAAGTTTTTACATTTAACACAAATGGTAAAAATTTAAACAAGCATTATCGTCGTTAACAGTTTCTTCTTTTTCCGAACCATATTCTAATTCAATAACTTGAACTTTAATACCTTAAATGAATACAGTTTTTTTTTTTTTTTTTTACAGTTGCCTGCAAGTAAGAAAGAAAGATTAACAACTTTTTTTTAATATAGTTGTGGATATATTTGAGTTTGAATTTGAAAATTGAGAAAAAAAAATTATCTTTGTTTTTTCCTTAAACAAATTATAAGGATTCACTTTTACGTCACATACTCTTAAGCTAACTAATCTAATAATAAAATTTTTAATTAAAATAACGTAGTAAATCAAGTTATATCGATTTAGTTAAGAGATTATAAAAAAATAAAAATTAGAATGATCATAGAATAAGAATTGTTATTTTTTTTAAACAAACTTTTTATTTAAAAAAAATTATCTAAAAACTTTTTGTTTAAATAACTATTTTGCTCAAAAAAAAATTCCTACACATATAGGGAATGTGCAAATTCTGATTAAGATTAAGGCAATTCATGGGGAATTATTATTCCACGTGCAAATGTTCGAGTAGAAAAAACTTACGCAAGTTACCAATGACTTCAATTTTGTTAGGCGAAGCTGTGACTTTTCATAATTAAAATAATAATAATAATAATAATTGACTTTGTCAAATGTGATTTCTTCACTACATTGCATGATCTCTCAATAAATAAATAAATAAATAAAAGAGGACAAGTGGCAAAGCAGTGGGTCATTAACCCAACGTCCAGGGTATCCTCATTTTAAGAAGGGTTTGCTCGACATAATATGTTTCTTTGGATTCACGTCCAACATCGACTGCCATATCGAAGTGGAGGAGCCTATATCTAGTTTTTAGGTAGCTGCGGTTTACTCAAGGCTGGAGGTTGTAGTTAGGTAAGCGAGAAATCAAGGGGGTTGGGACTTTGCCTTTGGTGTAATTAAATATGATATTTTTAAATATGATAAAAATATAAATATAAATGTAATAAAAAATAAATAAAAATATGATGCGATCATAATAAAATATATAAATTATTAATTTAATAAAATTTATATAAATATATAATATATTTTAAAAAAATAATTTAAATTTAGTATGAATATACATAGCACCGCACACAAACCTAAGTACAATAATACTAATATGCGAGAGATTCTATAATCTATCAGATGACTTAAACATTATTATAATTAATTAGTAAGCATTTAAAATAATATATTTTTTTATAAAAAAATAAAATAAAATTTATAATTATAAGTGATGAACATTTATGTATCACGATAAAAAAAATTATAAATGAAATGCTCATGTAATTATTATATGAGACGTGTTTTTTGCTGTCTGGCAACAAAACACAATCGTGGTGGTGGATTCGGCTTACCATCCCTTTGCCTTTCGTCATCTGCGGGTTTGGTTGACGGCGATGGATCTATTTGAACGTTATTAATTAATTCAATTATTTATTTTTCCACTTTCCTTCGTTTCCGTTTCTATAAGATTCTATATTCATTGGCAAGAAATATGCGAAGCATGTCACGTCCACGTTGTTTGATCATTATTTTAGGTACCACACATACTTCACAGAAGACAAATTGATGTTTTCGTAGGTCAATAAACAAGTTTTCATTCATGCACGTGGCAAAACCTTAGGAGAAATGTGACATTTTCCGGGTTTTGTTCAGGTGCGATTTCAATTTTTTTTTTTCTTTTCACACTAGAATGTTGGATTGATTACACCCGGATTACATAGGGTCAAAGCCCAACAGTAAAATAGGCCCGAAAGGACCTCTAGCTTGGAACCATAACTATTCTCCTTCCAATTTACCTGTCTTTTTCAAAATTTGGATCACCAACAATACCTCTTAGAAGAATGACACTTACCTTGAACCATATTAAGTATACGAGGTACTATCCGAAGGCGGTTATGCCAGTTGAACGACTGATAGACTAAAAGGCAATCCAAAATCTTATGTGACATCATCTATAAAAGGTGTAACATAAGTTAAAATCCATAAATTCTCCTTTCAGCATCTTCATTTTTACTATCTGGCTCTTATCTTTAAACCTTTAGTTGACTTGTACACCTCAAAACACAAAACTCCAACACCTCTATGACTTCTGTTTTTATTTCAAATCTACTCTTATCTTCAAAACTACGCACTCACCAAAGAGTCAACCGTCCAGCCAAGAAAACCTACCAACACTGGAAAGTGAAAAGCTACTTCATCGTATTTGCTTCGTAATCCTGCTGACGTTTAATTGTTAATGAATTTCTATTTCCATTAAAAAACAAAAAAACAAGCGTTCAACATCGAGTTTCTTATTCCTTACAATTTAACTTCTTCTAAGATCCAACAAGCAAGAGGCATAAGGATTGGGCTCGTCAACTGTCATCAGCCATGGCAGAAAACCAGATGCCAACCCAACCTTTACATTAACATTTCTCGGTCATTTCGTCTTCCCATGGCAAGCTTAAGATGAACCATAATGAAACATAAAGAATATAATTGCCATAGTCGAAATCCTGCATTTATACAATTTATGAAGTCTTATTTCATTTTTCTATGGGACTTCCAAGAGGCCTAAATGCTTAACATGTACATTTTCCATATCTCCTTCCTGATATATATACTGCACTATTATACAACTATACAAATTACCACTCCAATTGGGATACAGTAATAAATGTGTTGGTGGGAGCGGGGACTTCCAAAATAGGTCCTACACTCATCATTGTGGAATGCCATAAAGGAGTTGAATCAAAAGAGCATAGCATCCTACTTTCTTGTTATGCCTCTTGAGAAAGGTTGCTTACGTCAGATAATGCAGCAAAAGAAGGAAGCCAGAGTTCTACACGAGTTCCACCTGCTCCAAGAGCAGCATTGGTGGCCCGAGGTGATATGACACGGACGACACAGCCATAACTCTCGAGTATTTCACGTGCTATAGTCAGCCCAGCAACAAAGTTCCATGTCATGTTGTCTTCAATCATGTTTTCCGAGAAGAGTTCGGCCCCAAATGGTGTGAGGGAATGCATCTGTGTCTGGGAACCCATACACCAGCAAAATCATTTCATTTACGGTAAGAATGACTTAGAACTTAAAAAAAGAAAAACAAATAAATAAAGACAATTGGACATATCAAATAGCATCTTCGCATAACTTCTTTGAGATTTGCAAGGCATCTTCATGCAGGAACTATAGAGCATCATCCTAAATAAGGCGACATAACATAGACAAAGAAAGTGGAACAATGGTAGATGATCAATTTAGAAAACTGGCTCTAAAAAGATCTTTTTATTTTAGATCCTTTTTTTCTAATTACAATTCTCTGATATTGTAATCTTCTTGTTATTACTCTAGATTGTCATATTTGTATATTTATGTCCCTAAGTAGGTTATTTTGATTGTTGAATTGCACATACATTGCATTGAACTAAGCTAAGCTAAAAGATAAGGCTTTTTTAAAAACGAAAACTAGTCAATGATGACCCTTAATGGATTCGCACATAAAAGCAGTAGCCGAAATTGCAAGAAAAAGAGCTTGAATCCCACTTGTAAATAAACCAAAGGACATGAAAGGTATAGGAACGAATGAAGGTACTAAATAAACGAGAACTACAACTACTAATTCATCAGCTAATATATTCCTGAAAAGTCGCAAACTAAATGATAAGGGTCTCATGAAATCTTTTAAAATGTTTAAGGGTGAAATTGAAAAAAAAAGAATTGGAGTTGGGCTTAAGGTTATAAAACTTATTTATTTCCATTTCAAGCCTTTTGTTTCCCTACTATGGAAAAAGATTCCCCTCAATCTATTAATCTGAACTCAATAGGCAAGGCTTTTAGTTTGCAAACTAATAACTTCCCTACCATTGCCCGAAGCATTTCGCAAACTTTGCATCTCCAATAACAGTAACTGGGGTGACACTAAGCATTTACAACCAAATAGATTTACTAATAACATTCATCTACCAATTTTGAACAAGAGAACAAGGGCTATCAGAGAGGGAAAAGTGTTGCCATCAATACCATGTAGTGCATATCTGGTCCGTCATCATCAATTACCAGTAAAGCACCACCTGCTGGTGCACTAGTAGAAACAATTTCAACCTTCCCCCCAACCTGGGTACGTAATAATGCACCCTCTATCAAATTGCTCAGGGCCTGGCGCAAAGCGGGTTCTTCTATAGCCACTTGCAAAGGTTGCGAAAGTTCATTTAATTCTACCATGCGTTTCTGCTTATGAGCGAGAGGTCTTACGGCATCAACTAAATCAGTCAGTACATCAGAAACATTGCAGGTCTTCCTGACAAAAAAAGAAAAGCATAGTCAAAATAATTAATAATACAGATAAATGAAATCAACAGCAGAAATATATTGCATGTCTAAAAAGGGATGGGACTGGACTGCATGCAGTCTTCAAATCATGCAGCCCGCTATCGAACACCTAAAAAGGAAGAAAATTCAGAATAAAGGCATGAGGGATAAAATTGAGACAATAAAGAAAGAGACACAACCAAGTGATTTATTCTCGATGCTATTTGGACAAAAGATAAACAGTTTAGCCTATATTCAGCTTCAGACTACAACCTAGGCTCACAGTACTGATTCAGGTATGATCCTATGTTACCCAGACTCGGGTGTGAGCGTTGGATACCGGTATGAGACACGGATATATTCAATTTTTTCAAGTTTTTCCATGTGTTTGGACTGTCTTTGAAGGGTCATATCCCGTTACCCTTATCCAGACATGTGTCGGACATGGGTACTTCAAAAAAAAGAATGAAGAGCTTGAGCAACACAGCTATATATTCTCTAGCTTCAATAATTAGCATCACAAACATTTTGTGACATGAGTTTCGAAATCAAATTCCAACGGTAATGATGTGTCTACAACTGGAACATAATTCATATAATAGAAAACTTTTCTAGTTTTCATTTTATGAGGCGATGGAACTCAAGTAATTTCCAGAAGGATATTACATACCTGATCCCATGTTCTTGTAAAGGGGAAAGAGCCAGAGGTGGCATTGGCATCTCTAAATCCTTATGTGTTGTACTTAGAGATAGTTGCAGACCAGAGGTTTCCAACCTACTGGTGGACCTATCCCTGGAGAAATCATCCGATAATTGAGATCTCAGTGACTCAGGGTGCGAATGAGTTGAATTATGCATCTTTTTCAACGATTCTTCATTATAGCGCACTATATTAGCCTGAAGAAAAGTCAGAAGGAAAATTAATAGAATTGCAAATGTTGCATTCGTCATATAAAATAATACATTACAGTAAAACAATAAAAGTATTAGAGAAGATAATTTCATTAAATCTTGGGAAATTTCAAATCCATTAGCAGTTTGATAACTGGCTTGTAGTTCCAAATCGAAGACTCTGAATATGACTAAATGGAAACTTTTAATACCAATAATGAAGCTAGACGAGAACAGCAATACATAACAGAGAACTATTGCATCGTGTCAAAAGAAAAAAAAAAAATTTCTCTATCATCAGAAAAAGAAAAAAGCAATCACAGTCGGAATGCGTATATATAGACATGCTCCGAGAGTAAAATTACCTTTGTCAAATAAACAGCATCTTGGAGTTCTTCAAGGGTGTCCCTGATACGGTCACCTTGCACCAATATGTCTTCAACAATGTCATAAGAAATCTGCATGAATATGCATTCCTTAATTAAATAATATAATAGTTGATAGATTTCCAGAATGGAACTCTCAAAACTGAAACGTAGGACGAATAATTTTTCGGATGGCTTATGGACTAACCTCGTTTTCTTTGACGTGAGTGGATAGCATTTTACTTAAAGTCCGTATGCTAGAAAGAGGACCACGAATCTGTGGGAAAATTTTAAATTTAAAGGAAAATCATAATAATTTGACCAAAATAAAAAGGAAATGTATCTGCAGCAGGCAACATATATTTACCTGCTCAACAAGAGCACCCATTCTGACATTGTTTTGCCACGATGACTGCTGAAGTAAAATTGCTTTCTGCAGAAGAAATACGGTAAATGTCAATCTTCTACGAAAATTGAGATGCACAAAAGTCACAAAATGAATAGAGCCATTTTAGACATAAAACCCAAAATAAAAAATTGCAAAAATGAGTGAAAGTGAACATTGATCGTTGACTACAACTAAAGAGAACTAAATTAGGTTCCTTAGGTTAACAATTTCACTACACAACAAATTCCCCAAAGATGCCATAGGAGCATTTGCTTTTGCCATTGGTGTATAATCACTCGTCAAGAACAAAACCAAAACCCTCCTTCCCCAACCAAAATTTAAAAAAAAAAAAAAAAAGTTAAAAGTAAAGTTTGAAACATAGAAGTTGCATTAACTTGAATACTTGACTAACATAGAACAGAGTAAATTGCATCACAAGTCTATGATCTTGGTGTAGTATTTTATGTTGATTGCATCACAGTCACACGTCGTCTATGATGTTTGAGCAACTTATCATATTTATCAACAACTTTTACAGCTCAATTTTTCGATGAATCCGAATACTTTCATATAGACATGATCCAAAAATTAAGTTTAATAGCGGATAAAAATGAAACATTGCACAAGGTCACATTAGTTTTACTACAAACATACAACACAATATGGCAAAAATAATTTTTTTTTCAAGGCTTCATATAGCAATGGAGCTGTGATTTAAATTATTGGCAGTATGTAAGAGACAAATATGTGAGTGAGTAACCTGATCCATAACGTAAGCGACAGCTAAAGTGCGAGATATATTGATCGCATTCGATCTCTGGTCAACAGTAAATATGTCATTTTTCCTCATTGGTTCATTCTCAAGAGACTGAATTTGCCACGATTTTGATTTTTTCACATCCAATCCTGGGGATGGAGAAGACAACGCATAAGCCTCTTCCGGAGTCGGGCAACGAACCAAGTCCCCAGTTTCGCTCCCACGCCGCACCTTCTCCATCTCCGGGAGCTCCGCCACCAAAAACCCCACCACAAACGGCTGCTTTACCATAGGGAATACCACCGCTCTGTGCTCCCTCACAACCTCCATTTGTTGACTAGAGAGCGCGGCTTCCGCGGCACGCAATCCTGCGGGGACAGTGAAATTTCCGACTAAGAACACAATGTCGGCAGCTTTGACTCCCGGATACGACGTCACTCGGCGCAACTCGAGCTGGTCCATGACGTAACTACCGGCCGGCCTAACGTAAACCGAGAGAACGGCGTCGGGGTCGACGATTCGGCGAAAGAGGTCGAGTTGCTCCAGGCAGAGGCGCAGGAAGTCGGGGCTGGGCATGATTAATTTGTGGTTTCGGTGGTCTTGTTTCTCGATTCTCTGAGTGAAGTCGACGGGTGACGTGGAGGCTTTGCGGATGGCAGCCGAGACGGCGGAGGCGGAGGGGACCATCGTGGGTTCGGACTGTCGGGATTCATCATCGTCGGAGACGTGGCGGAGGGAGGTGGAGTAGAGGGGTTTGATAGAAGGAACGGCCGGAGGTTTGGAGGAGGAGGATGAGATATGTTGGAGGGGGGCACGTGGAAGGAGTTGGTTGGTGGAGGAGGAGTTAGGCCGGGATAGACTGGGGAGTTGGGGCGGAGTTATTGAAGAGAGAAGCATTGTAATTGGAAGTGTAAAGTGACTACACCTGGAGGAACCACGGAGGCAGGCAGGCAGAGTGCGGATGACAAAAATTAACAAATCAAACTGATGATGGATGGCGTTGCACTTTCAGTGCTGAAATTTTTAATCCGCTTTTTCATACTTTAAAATATAATTACAAAATAGAAAACGACACGTTTTAGCCTTGTGTCAGTGTTTCACATATTGTATCTATCCCTTCCTTGAAGGACAAATGGCATCAATTAGCCAATAACCCTTTGTCATTACGCAAAGGTTGGGAACCAGAGGTCGCAAAATGGTCGGATTAGTGTTAATACATTTGCTCATGAATCGGATTGAGTTAAATTTAAATCGAATTTGAGTATAATATTAATATTAAATATATTTATTTAGAATTGAGTTTGAATATATTTATTTAAGTTTGATCAGGTTAAAAATATGATTATCGAATTTTATTTAAATCCGTTCATATTTATAAATAGATAGTCCAAGCCTGTCATATTATATTTTTTTTAAAATTTAATCTTTATTAATTTAATAATTTTCTTTTATTAAGTTTATGAATATAAATAATTTAACTTAGTTTTTAAAGTTTACACTATAATATTATATATAGGTATTGTTTAT
>JAQSVH010000008.1:5685517-5710650 GCA_029448705.1 Adansonia digitata
GGTTCCCTGCAGAAAAATACTTTCTGTAAACTGTCATAAAGACGAAGGATCGGATTAAATTTGAATCGAGTTTGAGTATTATATTAATATTAAATATATTTATTTAAATTTAATTTGATTTAAAATATGATTTTTAAATTTTATCCAAGTACATTCATATTTATAAATAGATAGTCTAAACTCGTCATATTATATTTTTTAAAAATTTAATTTTTATTAATTTAATAATTTTTTTATTAAGTTTATGAATATAAATAATTTAACTTAGTTTTTAAAGTTTACACTATAATATTATATATATTTTTTTATATGATAAAAATTACAGAATACATAAAATATAAAATAAATATATATATAATCTAATAGTAAAATAGGTTGGGTCGGGCTAGGTTCGGGCTTTGAAAATTAAACCCAATGCCCGATCTATTTTTTAATCAAGCTTAATTTTTTTGTCCAAGCTCATTTTTCAGGCCTAATATGTTTGTCCAAACCCTCCCAAATATCGGAAGAATGTTTGGGCTTGGAAAGGTAGCCTGGCCTTTGAGCAGATCTAGGTGTGAGACTCTTGGACTTATTTTAATTTATTTTTTATCAAATTTGATTTTTTTTAGTTTAAATTATTCAAATTTATTTTTAAACCTAAGCTAAATTCAATTATTTATAATTTTAATATTATATAATAATATTTTAAAAAATGAAAATATTTATAATATAAATAAATAAAATTAAAAGAAAACTTGAAACATTAGTTAATAATATACTTCATTCTCTAGTATTTTTATTTAAAATTATTTTTATATGATAACTTTTGTTTTTAATTTTTTTTTTATTTTTTTCTTTCAAACACTTCATAATTTAAAATCATTCAACCAATATTGATTTATTTTGTAGTAAAATTAAATAATGATATGAGAACAAAAAAAAATGAATAATTTCTCTTTTATTACTTACCTCATAACTTGAAAGTTGAAATCTTCTACTTGGTCCCTTTAATTGTAAACAAAAGAAATCAATATTGTGAAACCACTTTCAGAAAGAAATGGAGAATATAAGTTTACATATTAATATATTGCTAAGACATTGTCAAATGGGGAGTCTCAAATTGACCTTTAGAAATTGGAATTGCAAACTGCTTGACCTTAGGTCAGGTTGTATACATGAACTAATAAAATATAAAAAAAATTATAAAATAAATCAATAATGGTTGAATGATTTTAAATTACAAAGTATATGAGGGAAAAAAATGAAAAAAAAAATTATCATATAAAAAAATATTAGAGAATCAAGTATATTATTAATTAATGTTTGAAGTTTTCTTTTAATTTGATTTATTTATAGTATATTATTTTCATTTTAAATATTATTATATAATATTAAAATAATAAATAATTGATTTGTCCTCTGCATTACATGGGTTTAAAACCAGTTATAATAAAAACAACAAATAAATCAAATAATAAATTAAATATATAGTGAAAAACACATGTTGTTGGAAAATTTTTTTGTGAGTATGCAAACATTATGTCAAGACAATTAATTTGAAAAGAAAAATGGTAAATGAAATGTAAACATAAATAACATGCAATACAAACAAGACCAAATGAAAATTTTGAAGAAACAAACAAATGAAACAAACTAAAAAGAAAAGGAAAAAGAATTAGAAGAAATGGTGAACAAATTTATCATTTAATAGATTTGAAAAAATTATGAGAAAATATTTATTTGTAATTTATGTTGATTGGCTTGTAATTATATTATTAAAATTTTAAAATTTATACGGTTCATATTCATGATCATCAAAGAGATTTTTCTTTTCAATTTGGTTCCGACACGTACATAGAGAGTTAAGAACTAATATAATTGCAAAACTTTTGCCCTTTTACACTTCCAAATAATTTTCTATGATTTTTTGGTACCAAATAATGGAGAGAGGTAAGATTCTTAATTGCATATTGTAATAATGATTCTAAACATTGATTAAGAATATTGAAAAAATTTTCATTCTATACTTTCAAACCTACTCATGGAGATATGTATTAATGGGAAAAAAAAATAATGTTAATTTGTGTACTTGCGTTAGCATTGAATTTCTATTTAGCTTGAATCGTATACATAAACTATAATATTAATTTTTTTTTTTAGCGCAATCCATGGATGAAAGATTAAGAAATGTTTCTTAAATAATTTTTTTAAAACGAGTCGACCTATGGCTGTAATTTTAATTTATGAAAATTAATTTTTTATTTATGTAAATCAATTAAAAATTTAAAAGAAAATAAATATAATTTATTATAAGAAATATTTTAAAATTTAAATATAAAATTAAAATAATTAAATATATAATATATGACATGTATTTAAGGTTGTACATAATGTCAAAAATAATAGACATCCACATTGGATATTTTATTTTTTTATCAAAATTTTTTGATTTTTTTTATATTTATATAAGATTGTAACTCGAGTTTAATTAGATTGAGATAGTAAGATTTAGTTTTGATTTACTTTTTCTTTTTTCCTTTTTAATTTTATTATGCATTGGTGGATAAATGAATCGTTATATAATTTTAGATATTATAAAAAATACAACATATTTAATGAACATTAAAATAATATAAACGTTACATAAAATATGAAATATGAAAATACGATTTGACATGACATATGTATTATATATATTATATTAATATTTTAAATTTTAAATATATTTAATAATTTATATTATATGTTTATACAGTTAACAAAAATATAAAATACGTTTGTATAATACATGCAAACATTATAGAAAAATAAAAGCAAAGCAGAAAAAAAATTGGAACGTTTCCCTCCCAAGTCCCCACCAAGCAAGGATTCAACTTTTGACTAAACTGCCGCCACCCCTTCCCAACGGCTCAAAACTAGTAGTAAAACGTTCAGGAATCTAAGATAATATATAAATAATATTCCATTGACCTCCTCCAATCCTGTTTGCCTTCCTTCGTTCTCCTGTAAAATCAATTCAATCTTCTTCATCTTTGAAAGTTGTTGCAATCTTAACTCTCTTCTCTGTTTGGCCCCCCGAAAATGACGAACAACCCTTCTGTTTCAGCACTGCCTGAGGCTGATGTGAAACCAGAAAAAGAGCCAACCCTACGACTACGAGCTTCACCTTCTTCTTCTTCTTCTTTCAAATGTTATCCAACCAACCCTGTTGTTTCTTGCTCTTGAAACCGAAAAGGCCACTTCAGATTGAGATCCCAAATATCTTGCAGGAAATCCGAGCCGACACCCTCAAACTTAACGATGTTGTTACCCCTCAAGAGGATACTGTTTGCTTCACTGGTTTGGGCGTGGGTGTTTTATCTGTCAAAGGCAAGAAGAAGTTCTTGGAAGGTAAGCACAAGATCGTTTCTTGTTTGCATGGAAACTCAAATAAAGTAATATTTGTATAAATGGTTTGTTTTTATTTTTCTTCTCTATTGTAAAATTTTCAACATTTTGGATTTTGCATTGAGCTTCAATGGCAGAATTTGTGCCTTTTTTTTCCTTTGTCTCTGATTTTGAAGGCATTTTTTGGAGTTTATGATGGACATGGAGGGAAAAGGCTGCTGAGTTTGTTGCAGAAAACTTTTACAACATTGTTTTTGAAATGTTGAAAAATTGTAAAGGAAATAAGGAGAAGGAAGAGGCTGTTAAGGATGGTTACCTTAAAACAGATGATGAGTTCTTGAAGCATGTAATAGCTCATTTTTTTTTACTGTATTTTGCACATTAATAGAAATCAATGGCTGGCCGAGTCATGCATTTTCTAAGGAGCTAAATAATAGTAGTAGTCAATTTCTGAAGAATTCCAATTTTTTTCTTTATCAATGACCATTTTATTCAAATTTAAAAGGTAATTGCTGAAGAATTTGTCTTGGTCCTTGGAGTTTCTCTGTTCTTGGGTCACAAAAGCTGTATTTAATTAGTATAAGGTTAGCTGACATGAAAATATTATTAACCAATCTAAATATTGGAAGTTGATGATTACTGAGCATCAAGTAACCTTCTTGGCTTGGAATTGAATTCTATCAACCTTTCCTTGGGGTGTTCTCATTTATATTAAATGCATTCGATGCAATTCTTACGGATGGAGACCGTTAATTAGTCATGAAAGACAATAACTATGGTTTTTACCAATTTGGGATTTAATTTTGCACGTCATCATGCTATACTGCATTGGTCAATATTCTTATATTATAGATGCCGCCTCCTGAGCAGTAAAACTTCATCAGTTGCAAGTAGTTTAAAGTATCTCTATGAGATATAGGATTTTTATCTAGTTTGATTCATTCAGTTTTAACTTGAAACCCCTTTCAAGCACCGCTTTCCAATCGAAAGGTTTTGGTAATTGCTAGGTCCTATGCGCAGAACGATGAAGGTTCGACCTAGCAGATACCTTAGACTTTTCCAAGATCGAAAAATTCAAGGCACATGTATTGGCATGTAACTCTTGTACTATGAACATTTCAGACAGGGAATCAAGAAGCAAGATATATGCAAATGTGTGAAAGCAATTTCTAAATGAACAAAAATTAGTTACCTGACATATCTATGGCTTAAATTATGATCAGTAAACTCTCACAAACGTGTAACTGTCAGAGCAATTGACGGATGAACTCTTCTAGGTTACATATATACATCTTTATATTGATTCTTTGTTTGGTGGATAGGCAAACTATAGTTTAGCAAATTTAAGGATCAGCCAGTTAAAATTGAGATAATGACTCTGGTTGGCTGAGAAAACGCAACATCGTACGCAGAATCTAACCAGCAAATTTGGGCAAGTCTTTGCCCATTTGCATGAGGAACCTGCTAAGAGGGCAGCCAGTTGACTGGCATATAAATGTATCATTATGCCTATTGGAAACTTTTTTCTTTGTCTTTTACATTGCCAAAACGTTTAGTTAACTCGTGGGAATCGATGCAGGATATAGTCTGGCACCTGCTATGTTACAGCATTAATCGAAGGTGAGGACGTTGTTGTTTCAAACTTGGGAGATTGCAGAGCTTTCTTAGGTAGAGGACGAGTAGCTGAAGCCCTTACAACAGATCATAAAGCAGAGCAAGAGGATGAAAGAAAAAGAATTGAGAATAAGGTGCTATTTTTTTTTTAATTTCTCATCCAAACTGATTATAATCTTAAGCTAGGAGCTAATGTAGTTCTAACTCTTTTCCATTGACATTGGAGAGGGAGGATACGTTGAGTTTCACTGAGGAGCTTGGAGAGTTCATGGGATACTCTCGGTCTCTAGAAGCATTGGAGATGCCCATCTGAAGGAGTGGGTACTAGCCGAGCCTGACAATAAAGTTTCTCAGTTGACTCCAGATATGGAGTTCCTTATTTTGGCTTCTGATGGTCTTTGGCAAAAAGGTAAGAAAAAAGAATCTGTTTAATTTGATAAGAGAAAAAAAAAAAAAAACTCACTTAAGCTCAGGAACATACAATGACTACTCATAATTGTTGGAGAAAAGCATCTTAGAATTTACTATATTTAACATGTCAACAATTAACATACTTTTACAGTACATTCATGCAGTTGCTTATCCTTTGTTGATTGAACTCTTTTGCTCAAATGCATTTGCTATAACTCGAGAAAAGTAAAATACATGTATATATATATATATATATATATTCATCTGTGAAACTGCATAGCATTTCCTAGGATCAGTGGTGAAAACGTTAAATGCAAGGAAAGCCAGTTCGATTTTTTTTTTATAGCATCTCTGAAAACCCAAAACAAAAAGGGATCTCAGTAACTAATACTGGCTTGGGCATCACTTCTTATTAGACGTTGAACAGGTGAAAATCCCTAAACAAGTCATTCATTCTCCTTCATAATGCTGCTACATCAGTACTCAGTATTTGCAAAATCATTACGGAGGTCATGTTAAAATACTAGTCATTTGAATTACTTGATTATTGGATTTTAATGTCCCGGCGACTTTTCGTCAGGTTAGCAGCCAGGAAGCTGTTGGTATCGCGACACGACTATTAGTCGGAAAAAGACTGGGTGGTGCATCCGGAGGTCTTAGTAAAGAAAATGACGAGGATTATGGCTGCGTGAATGTGAGTCGGTCGTCAAAGATATGTAGAGTTTCACTGGTTAAGCAACATAAAGAGACAAGTCAGTCACCAAGATACAAAAAGAACATGGATAGTGCCTGGAAAGACAACGAAGATAACTTCGCTTGTGAAAATCGAAGACCGTCAAAGTTACGCAGAATTTCCCTGGTCAAGCTGATAACCACGAAGCCCGAGTCTACCAGTCAAGAAGAGACCACCATCTACTTCAGCTGGTCTTACGGCTGCTTGCAAGGAGCTGGTGAGCCTTGCTGTTAGACGGAGTAGTTTAGATGATATCACCATCATGATAATTGACCTAAATCACTTCAAATGTAAAACATTTATTAATCTTGCTGATCGTAACGAATAGGCGATGTACAAAATATTTTCAGGAGCATAAATTAAATATTACTATGTAGCAGCAGAGTTAGGCTTTAGCAAGAGACATGGACATTGGTGCCAGCGTGTTACCATTGACATCTCCGTATAAAAAAAACGCCATCTTCGCTTCGCAAGCCTGGAAATTTGTGAGGGATACGACAATCCATTAGTAAGAATGTTGGGCTTGCTTTCCTACAGAAAGGAATAAAAACAGACTCAAAAAGGAATCAGATTCCATAATAATTTTCTGAATTTCTAGACTTCTAGCCTGCTGCAATCCTTCGCAGCAAGTTAGAGTAACTAAAATATACGCCCATTCTCCAATTTCCAAAACTGCAAAACTTTAAAAGGATTGAGTGTTCGTTTGGATCTCACCGCCTATAAAAGTGGGAGAGGTTTATCCTCCACTGCATCAGGGTGTATTCGAAATATATCCTGGTGCATTTCAACCCTATCGGCCCTGCAACGGAGCACCCGAGGGACAGTAGTCTAGTGCAAACTCATTGGACCCTATCGGTGAAATTTAGATGTTGTAAACTTTGAATATGATATGATTGAATGAATATGATGTTAAGAAAATAATTAGAAAAATGATAATATAAAAAATAATACGAATATGTTAAAATTTATATAATACAAACTTTTAACTTAACAAAATTTCATACATATATAATATCTCAAACATGATTATAATATATGAAAGTATACGAATACAACATAAATATATGATTCATGTCTAGCAAACTTCCTATTTCGCCCTCTTTCTTTACATTTTCAATTAAAATTTTTTTATTTAAAAGGATTTTAAATTATTTTATATCTTTCATTTAAATATTTAATCTACAATAATGAATAAATTTATAAAATAAATAAATAATTAAAATATATATTACTTATAATTCAATTTTGTTTTAATATTCTTAATGGTAATTTTCATTCTTCATTATTATAGTTGGTTTTAGTCCAAATACATACCATTATACTTATGACTATTATATCCATTCACACCTTATAATAATTTAATCTTATTATCATTGTTATTTTATTACCGATTTAAATCAACCTCGAATAATTCAGGTCAAGCATTCCCTACCTAACCCAACCAGGATTGCTCAAGACACAAGTAGGTTAATGATATGAAAGTATATTCAGAAGGAAATTTGCCAAGTAAAATACATTTCCCGTATATATATACAGATATAGAACAAAAGACTTTATAAGAAAGAAAGGGCGCAATTTTATAAATGCAAGGAAGAGAATGAGGATGAAAGGAGGACATGATGTATAATCAAAGACTCTAATCAGAATGGTTGTAAATTGAATTAGTTTCGTGTGAAAATGATATCGTTACTCTTTTTTCCTGAAGAGAAGTTGGACCTTTGAGTGGGGCCAATGGGGGCAATCATTTTAAGCAACAAATAATAGTGATTAAATGAATGAGTGATGAGATAAGGTGGTGGTCAGAAGCAGCTGGGGGTGTTGTTTAAAGCAAGGAAGCCAAACCAGAAACCTAACTTATCCTAGGACGACACAGACAAGCTCTCAGCCACTACCCTCCAAATCAGACCACCAACAAGTTGCTGAGCCCAACACTGGTGGAAATAATACAATGAATAAGAATCAACAGAAAAAATAAAATAAAATAAAAAACTGTCTTAAAATATATGTGTCTGTATTCTGAAACACTGGAGTTTGCCTAATTGATGGAACTCTCAATTCTGAGCTGAACTAATGTAACGTGATACTTGTTCAAGAAAAAGAAAAGGAATAAGAAAGAGCCGAATCAATGCTTCTACGAGAATTGAACTGACCCCTTTGTTAAAAATAAAATAAAATTCATTGCAGGTATCATGGAATGGTAGTAGAAACTTGAATGATATGAATCATAACAGAAAGGAAATTCCCACCCCAATTTTTCTGTAAACAAAGATTTGCAAGTAAGTTTTTGTTTTTCGTTTTAGCATTTATAGAATTACTCAATACTCCTCCATGTTATTCGAATTTGAGGTTAGAGGGTAGTTTTGAATATTAATATATGTTTTGCATATGCATTTTTAATTTTTAATTTTTTTATATTTAAAAAAAATCATATTTCATGCTTTTATTCAATTATATATGCATATATATATATATTGCATACAAATATTTTATGAAAAATAAGAAAAATCCAAAGTGATAGCATAAATACTTCTTTATTATCTGCTACACTTATAGCTTTACTAGTCTTAAACCAAAAAAATTAATAGAGAAAAGTGATCCCCTGAAAACCCAATAAGTGTGCAAGTTTTTTTTTTTTTTTTTCCTGAAAGATAAGATTTGGTAAATGTAGTAAAAAAGCTAAAGTTAGAAAAAATTTTGATTAAAAATATATTTAAAAAAATATAGTAAAAAAGATTTGATTTAAAAAATTTTAAGTATGTAGTATTGTTGCTCAAAAGTTTCGTAAAGAATTAAAACGTTAAAAAAATATGTTTAAAATAATAAAAATTTAATGACATAAAGATAATAAAGCTATTTTATTTAAAAATTAATTTTGACTTTTTATTTTTGTGTTGTCGAACTATTGTTTTAAAAGCAACGATAAAAATTATTTTACTTATTTTATATTTTGGGTGCGCTAAAAATTTAACTTTTAATTTCAAAAACAAACTCAAATGAGATCTAAAATATTGAAGCTCATCGGCGAACTAAACTATAGTTACGTTAAAAAATTCAATTACTCTCTTACGTGAAATAAAACATGAAATATACACGAAGGTTAATTACTAATAAATATTGTGGTTTTAATAAAAATAATGTCACTTAACCAGAGTTTTATATTTTTCTTAGAAGCAAACTATAAATATTATCTGAACGGATTTGATTTCAAGGTAGTTCACAAAGAAAAATAAAAAAATAAGTTTATGATATTAGATTTTTAACTCAATGGATTTAATCTCCCACCATTGAAATGTCAATTTTCAAACTTAGCAATAAATTTATCCTGCCCCCAAAATAAAAAGATAAATTTTTTTGAAAATTTATCCATTGGTGTTATTCCCTGTCTGCTAAATTTTAGATTTTAGGATCAATACGCTTCGTATAGTATAAAAGCTTACGTCTTGTTATGTTATTCTTATAAATTAATCATGCGTTATTTTTTTTTCAAATATGTTACATGATAAGTTTTTTGTTTTCGTTTACATGTGATCGAATCTATTAAAGTGATATTATGTCACATGGCTAAGTTTAGGATTTCTTTCAATTTAACATTTAAGATGAATGTCTCAGTTTATTACTAATTCAATTTTTTAGGTAAAATGTTTAAGATTACCTCCAAGGAATTAATTGAAGTTTCTTCACATAGTACTATTATCTTTCACTGTGTTCTCTCGTCACCCCCACCCACATGCTCATGTCATTAACTTTGTTTGAGTATTACACTTTCACTTTCACATTGGCTTCAAATCTTCATTACGGAGGAAAGCTGTTTGTCTGCTTTTTACCCCAATAAAAAGGCTCATCGTACATTTGAACCCAAGCTGCTTTGAGCAAAGGGAAAAGCTGTGTTTGTTGAGAACACAAACAAAAGCGAGACAAAGACTTAAAAGCTTACCTTACAGGGCTTCTCTAGCTTTTGCATTCGGTGGATTGATTACATATGATATGTTTCTCTCTTCTCTCTTCCCCCACTTTTGCCTTTCTCCCATACCTTAGAAGGTGACGATCATTCATTAATCCTCTGCCTCTATTTAACTAGTTTTCTTGGATCAGATCACAACCATCGGGAATCATGCATGATTCGATAGGGATTCCTGCATGCTTTTCGTCTAGTGATCAGAGGCAAGCTGATGAGCCAGCCAGCGTAGGGAGATCAGGCCAGAGCGTTTTTAAGTCAGTATATCGAACAAAGCTTGCTGGTCGCTGTCGCTTGATTACTGTTACATGGTGTCGGAATCTTTTACTACATGGCCTATCTATTTGGGTTCAAGGGCCTGACGGGGACGAGCAGTACAGGTGCAAAGTCGAGCTGAAGCCTTGGTATTTCTGGAGAAAACAAGGCTCCAAGCATTTTATAGTTGATGGTACAACTGTTGATGTGGTTTGGGACCTCAAGGCAGCGAAATTCAATGGTGAGACCGAGCCGCGATCGGATTACTATGTCGCCATCGTTTGTGAAGACGAGGTTGTTTTACTTCTGGGTGATCAAAAGAAAGATGCTTATAGAAAGACAGGTTGCAGGCCATCTCTTATTGAACCGATGTTAGTCTCCAGGAGGGAACATATATTTGGCAAAAGGAAGTTCTCAACAAGGGTTAAGTTTAATGAAAAGGGAAGCTGTCATGATATCTCAGTCGAATGCAACAACAACAGTATCAGCAGCAGCAACAGCAGCTCTGATGGGTTCGATCCAGTGTTGGAGATAAGAGTAGATGGGAAACTAGCTATTCAGGTTAAGCATCTTCAGTGGAAATTTAGAGGTAATGAGTCCATTAATGTGGGCAAAAATGGATTAGAAGTATTTTGGGATGTTCATGATTGGATCTTTGGTTCGGGTCCAAGGCATGGTCTTTTCATATTTAACCCAATCCCATCATCGTCTATGTCAGCATCATCAGCGTCAGCTCCATCGTCGTCGTTGACATCGTTGCCTCTATCAAATCAGGAAGCGATTTCTGCATCAGGAGATTTTGATAATGCAACGGGTTCCTCCAGGTTCTGCTTATTTCTCTATGCGTGGAAGGTAGAATGAAAATTGTACAATGCATGGCGCACATGTATGAGGGATGCCTTGAGTCGTCATCATCATCATCATCATCATCATCATCATCATCATCTTTCATGCATCATTACCCGGGAATCAAAGGCCTCTCAACCTGATTGAGCTCTCATTCAAATAGAGAGAAGTGAAGGATTAGGCTTTGATAAGTAACCAGCAAAAGGGCCCAAGGAAAGCTGGAAGATGACTAGTCACAGCTGGACTGGCCAGATTGGTCGACCTTGGACGTTTTCCAATAATTCTCCAATCTCCAACACCAATCAAGACTTTTCATTTGTTTTCTAATGTAGTTATTCAGACAAATTTTTAAATTTTTTGGTGTGCCGAGTGTCAACAGTGTTTACAATGATGTATAAATCCTGTAGAAATAGATGATATGTGGGATGATATTATATGCAGCAGCTGATGGTGATGGAATCGCCAATTGCAAAAGCCGGTGATTTGTTTTCCTTTCTCAATAGATGGTTGGACTGTGATTTACTGTTACTAGTTTGGAAGTTAACGAGGAATAATTGATCATCATGTTGAGTATTCTAAAATGTACATGTTCCTACGTCATGTATGTATTACACATGCGAACATGTTATGCATGCATGCACATCGACATCTGAACCTGTACATATGGATGTGATCTGGCTTGATGAAACAAAAAATAGAAAACAGAAGGAAAAGAAAAAGGAGAATTCTGGCTGGCCCATAACAGCTTGCTGGTCACAAAGTAAACTTAGTAATCTCATATGCAATAATAAAATATTATTAAAATATATTACGACACGACGTGATATGTAATACAATTTAACCTGTCAATTTAACCCAACTAAGAACCTTGCTAATTTTGGGCCTGATGGTGGACCAGGCACCTAAAAGTTAGGTGCTTCTTGCTAGCCAGAAAGCAGGCCCAATGACAAGCCTACTGGCTTGGCTCCTACCATGCTGTCTAAAGGAAAAAAAGGCTGTCTGTTGGCTTCTTTTTCGAAAAGATTCTTTAGAAGTTGAAAGGCATAGTCAATTCGGAGAAAGATGCCCAATGAATAGAGTGGTCCACGCTATGAAAGGCCACTTTCAGTCAAATTAGTTGGTCCAAAAATGCGCCATTAACATGATAAGTCTATCTAATCTGCAATCATTTTTTTTTCTTTCCATCCACAGTAATCTTTACTTTTATGGCGGTATTTTCCAACGCGTCAGCAAGTGATTTTAGGGCGGGTACCCCGGAACGTTACAAATCAAAGGCAAGAGGCAAAGCCAGCCGGTTAGGTTTGGCATTTGAGTGTGGCCCTCAATACTTGTAATGTGATATATTACAACAATAATTTGGATTTTTTTCTTCAATATATATAGTACTTGAGATATGAATGATTAGTACTTTATAATGATTAAATTTATAATTATAAATTATATATATAAGTTTAATATACAATTTTTAAGAAAAAATTTTTTAAATAAAAAATTATAGAATATCATAAATTATTTTAAAATTTATTAAATTTTTTATAATTATAATTATTATATTTTATAATAAATTGTATAAAATAAAAAAAATTATGTATATAAATTGTGATAGCATTATTATACTTATATTTATGGTAAACGTAATAAAATTAAAAATATATATAATATCAATTTAAATTTTATATCAATTAAATATTAACGCAAATCACATGCATGTTGGTATTACTAACAGATTTCAAAAGATAAAAAATGTAAGCATGTTAATGTCTTTTTTTTATTACATGGATTAGTAGACCGATATTTTTGATACAATCGTTAGATAGAGACTGATTGATACGAGTAACAACTTTAAAAAAAAAAATTGTATGACTACCCGCCTTCATAGATAAAGGGTATAATTAGTTAAGATTCGAATTCTCTGCCCTCTTTCTCTTTTAAGTGTTTAGGATGACAGTAGGTTTACTCAAGGATCAGGTTATTTGTTTAAATTCGAAGATTCGTTCAATATTTGAGAGAGTTTGAATAAAAATATTAGACTCTAAAAATGAGTTTGGATAAAAAAATTAGGCTTGATTAAAAAATTAGCTGGACTTTAGGTTCAACTTTTAAAGCCCAAACTCGACTCAACCTGACCTATTTTACTATTATATTATATATATTTATTTTATATTTTATGTATTATATAATTTTTTTATACAAACAAAATATATAATATTATACTGTAACTTCAAAAATTAAGTTAAAATTTTTATATTTATAAACTTAATAAAAAAATTATTAAATTAATATTCCATCCGACTAGTTTCGGGTTCGAGTCCCGGGCAACCCATTATTATTATCATATCGAAATGATATTCCGAACAGAATATTAAAATCATTTAGACATATAAGATTAAATTAAAAAATATATATATTTTTGAAAAAAAAATTATAAAAAAAATATAATAAGGGCATGCCTAAGCGAGCTTGGACTATCTATTTATAAATATGGGCGGATTTGGATAAAATTTGAAGTCCATATTTTGGGCCGAGCCAAGCTTGAGCAAACATATTTAATATTAATATCATGCTCAAACTCGGTCCGAATTTGACCTGACTCGGCTCATGAGCAAGTTTAGATGACAGCCAACTACCCCGAATATATATTTTATGAATTAATAATTTATAAACTTATATATTACTCATGAACTAGATGATATTATTAAAAATTTTTAATAAATTAATATAATTTAATTTACTTATATATTATTGATGCATTAAATATAAATTCTTTTAAGACATCGATTTAGCAGGATTTGCTTCCATAGTGTAGGAATCAGTTGCTTGTTCCCCACTTAAATTTTGTCAAATGGAAGGGTAATTAATATCTTTTCACTCACATTGAAAAAGAAAACTAATCATTGATAACGTGGTTAGACGAAGAATTTTAAAATATTAATATTTTGAAATTTATCAATTTAAAATATTAATGTTTGTAATTGTATTATTTGTAATTTTATTATTGCATATCAGTAATATAAAGTCGTTAACTCCACTTTCACCAAAGTTTATAGACAGTACCAGTTAGTGTTAAAAATTAAAATGCATAATACAAATATATTATTGGTTTGAAGACCAAACTGGGGTCAATATGAACAATTAGACGTTTATGTTCTTGGCATTATGTAAATCCTTACTAAGTTTCGAAAGTGAAATAAAGGGAATTTATTCAGTGGTCCAACCTTTGACAAGCCATTTTCAATGGAATTGGTGGGTCGGAGAAGGAGCCATTGGCGATTTGTTGGAATATCCACTTGTTAGCTGCTTCAGTGAAATGAATGCCATCCCAGTTAACCCGGACTGATGGATTTTGGCAAGACTTTGCGATCAACGTCTCCTTCCCATTCACAGTAATCTTTCCCCCACATCTTACAGCATTGTTGAAATTATACTTCCCACCATGGCCACAACAAGCTATAAGAGGGAGCTCAAATCCTGTGAAAATCCCAAAGAACCGATACAAACATGTTATTAATCAGAAATCAAGCATAAAAAAACTCTGCCCAAAAACTTGTGCTTGGAATATTAAAACCATCATTTTCATGAAGGCATAAGATCAGTTACCAAGTTTCTTGGCTTGGGTGATGAGAGTATACTTCACTGAGTAGACGTCAATATATGTAATTGCTGCTAAAGGAAGTTGTTTCCTTAATTGAACAACGACATCTTTCAATCTTTGGTTGAAATACCCAGCCGCCTCATTGAACGGACTCCCGCAGCCATATTTGTCTACTTGAGCTGCAGTAATGAGAAATCTGTCCAGAACATAAGGTAGGCAGCCTACTGGCCCAGTGTTGTGTATCCAAAACGCTCTTCCTCCTTGATCATATACTCGCTGCACGAAACATCGTTATATAACCATGTCATCATCATTATTTATATGGATTTAGCCTGCTCATTGTTATTTCTAGATGAAAAAATGATTCGCATCTGACCTTAATAGCTTCAGAAAATTGGCGGAGCACCTCTGGAACATAGGCCTTAACTTGTTCAGTGGTTAGGTTAAGCCTATAGCCTGCGGTGAGATCGTTTTGGCCAATGTCAAATGTGTACAATGCCTTCGAGAAATAATCCTCTTTGGACAACAATCTATCAAATACCCCTGATATTATAAATTATAGTGTTAATCCCAGGATTATTCAAGTAATTAAAAATTTTATAGAAAATGAAAAAAAAAAAAGTTAATTAATGTGCATAATGCATATCAGGATTGCACCTTGCTTATTGAATATCTTAGATCTTCTATGAAAGTCTGAGAATTGAACCAGCTGTACATCTAATGAAATTGGACTAGCCCCACTTTGAAAAATGGTTGTATTTTGTCGCCTGATGGTTGAGCCAGCGGTGGCAAAGTTGGCCCCATGGCTGAAGTTTGAGCCGACCGAGTCCAGATAAGCACTAAGGTAAGGTAATCCAAAGCCTTCGGCTATAATCCAGCAGAAAAGTAGTGTATTTTATATTAGGATATGCTGTAACCTCTTTATATCAAATTCCATAGTAGTTTTATTTATCAGCTTTAGAAAGGAAGTAAACAATCACACGAGGAATCTGGTTTTAGGATGCTGGAATTACATCAAGGGACCTGTTACCATGCGCTTACCAAGATTCAAAAATTATTTTTAATTATTTTTATATTTATTTGACGAAAAAAATAATTTAATTAATAAAAAATGAACTTCGGGTCAATAGAAAATTAATCTATTTCTGAAAAATGTCTTGCGTTTTAAAAAAACTTTTAACATTTTCTGAAACTGAAACAAATTAAAAAGATCCTTCTTTTTAAGTGTAGGGATAGATCCCAGAGATTGTTACCTAAAACAGAACAAAGAGTATTGATACTTTTAAGTATAGAGATTGATTTTATTTTATATTGATGTAGATTTTGCAAAAATAATTAAACAACAATTCAAATAATTTTTTTCTTTTCTTTTCCTCTTATTTTGGGCCAATTTTCGAACAGTCAAAGACGAAAATTTCTTCAGATGTTGTCATGCTGTAGACGATACGGATTGATTGAATTTACATTATGAATTAATTAAACATCAATTCAATTAAGAAATTATTAAAAATCAAAATAAATTTATAATTTCAAGTATAATTAAAAGTATTTATGCCATTTACTTAAAATATGTTATATATATGTGATATCATCACATATTTTATTTAATTTTTTCAAAAATGAATCAAATTTTATATTAATATATAGTTTTTAATTTTTTTTTACCTATATTATAAGTGTGCAATAGCTAATGATAAAAATGTTATATATGTGATATCATCAAATTATTTATTTATTTATTTTTTTAAATTACTCATTTTATTTTAATATATAATTTTAAATTGTTATTCCATGTTATAAGTGTGAATTACCTAATGAAAATTTTGTGCTACTTGTTGAATCACATTTCCCAGAGCTTAAAAGGGGCCCACTTTTATTGAGAAAAGAAATTGCAATTCAAAAACCCAAATGAACACATGTTTGACTCTGTGCAACGAATCATCATTCGTTTTGAGACTTCTAACTTCAAATGAACATGCACTCTCTGCCGACGATTAAACTTTCAAAATTTCAAACGTAAATTGACGAACGAGGAGATTTGTATCCTATTATTAAATTATATTATCCAACAAATTTCAAACTTTCAAATTCGGGTGTGATTTAAAGAGGAAAAAAAATCTAATTAGTGATCAGTGATACTTAAAATAATATTTAAATAAATAAAAATTTAAATTAATTATTTATTTTTAAATTTTAATAAAAATAATGCATTAAATGTAAAAAAATTTATAAAAAAATTGGCCTTCGAAGATTATGAGAAGATTGAAATTCAAAACTTTACGGTTTTCCTTTGGAACATGAACTCAGGGCTTTTATGGCATTAATCCCGATTGGCAGATTCATGAAGTAGTTTGGATTAGTAGAAATATCAAAGTTATGTTGGCAATGTCATTAGTATGAGGCAAATAGCACTAATTGGCAGCAAGCAAGCAGTGTCAAGCAAAATGGATAATGAGCGGAAGGAAAAACTGAGAATACATAAAAATTACCTATTAAATCGATTATGAGTCGGCCATCGGAATACCGACCAGCAGGGGCATGGAAAAAGGTCTCTCCATTGGGGGCAGGGGCTTGTCCAAATACGGCTGATAGTCCGCCGGTGTCGGAATTTGAATCACCGAAGTTGAAGATGGCTGGAAAGTTACAAGGCCCTGAAGAAGAAGAAGAACCGCTTTGACCAGGCAGCAGCAATGTCATTGAAAATATAAGGCCGATTGCAACATATTTGAAGCTGCGAGGTTCCATGACTAAGAGAGAAAGAAGGGGATCTAGAAGACTAAGAAGCTTTCTATTCGAGGGTACCATTATATAGAAAAAAGCATAGAACCCTTTTTCAGAAGATTGGAAGGATCCACACTTACCTGACGAAGAACTAAGTTAATTTTATATTTTTAAAAAAGTTTTATATAATTTATATTTGTTTAATTTGATTGTTATATTTTATATTTTATTAATAAAAATTATGAATGTTAAATTTGAAATGTTTAATTATTTGAAGAATATAAAAAAACCGTCAAATATATATAAAAATAATATTTTCAATCAATATGATATAAATATTACATCAATTTTAAACTTTACATGCAATAATAAATTTGATTAGATTATTAAATTTAATGATTAATTTATTAAAATATAAATAATATCTAAAATTATTAGAAGGGTATAAATTGATCTCTTCTTTTTTCATAGTAGCATTTTTATCTATTTTTAATCTGCCTTAGTTATAAGTAGTGTGTTAAGCGGATCCTTAAGGGTGTACTCGGTTGAATGAACAAGTAGAAGGATAAATAGGGGAGGTTGGAAAAGTAAAAAATAAAAAATAAAAAACATTATTATTTTTAATATCTATTAACAAAAACAAATCACTTAAAATTGAAAAGAAAAGAGAAAAGAAAATAAGAGTGGTGTGTCATATGGATATATTTATAGGATCATTTGTATTTTTAAAATTTTTTTTTTAATCTTAATTTCTAATAGGTATAGTGGTAAAACAATATACCTTTTATGTTTTTCTTCTCATTTTTCAATCATATATAATAATGAGAAAAAAATTATTATTTTTTTTACTTTTTTATCTTTTCTATTAAGCACATTGATAAAAAATATATTTTTCTCCGTCTTTTCATTTTTGTTCTCTAAGAGAAATTTAAAAAGAAAAGGCATGTCTCGAGGAAAAGCTCCAAGTTTTTTAATCTGTCTTTATTTTGTAAAGGTTGTCCCTTTTTCCCTGGTACATCGTGCTGAAGAATACATATTGATACCAAGTTGATCATTTTATAAGCCATAAATCATAAAGCAAGAAATCGAAAATAATAATAATAATAATAATAATTAAAAAAAAAATCCAACTTAAGCATGACACTGAACTTGCTCAATCCAGAACGCCCACGACAGCGCCAATCACGTCCGCGATGAAGTCTACAGACACGATTTAGAACTATGGGTCCCCCTCCCTTGCTATTTCCTATGACAGGCCATGTTTAGTGGAATTGGAGGGTCTGAAAATGAACCATCAACAATACGTCCAAATATGTATTGATTAGCCGCTTGAGTAAAGTGTACACCGTCCCAATTTACGTAAGTCGAAGGATCTTTGCAAGGAGCCCCTACTAATACTTCCTTCCCACGTTTATAAATCTTTCCTCCACAGCCCAAGTTCTTGTTGTAATTATATTTTCCACCATGGCCGCAGCATGCTCTAAGAGGCTGCTTGAACCCTGCAATTTTCATTTAATCCAAATTATCAATCTAAAACCAACTATGAATCGGTTCCTTGAACCCTGCATTTTCATGCAAGTTCTAGCAATTTATCAGTTTCAGTAGTTTTCAGGACTCACCATGCTTTCTTCCTTGGCTAATTAAGGAGTATTTCACTGAGTAAACATCAACGTACGTGATTGCAGCATCGGCCAAATCTTTGCGCAACTGTTCCACAGTCTTTTTCAATCCTCGATTGAAAAATTGGGCAACTTCATTGAATGGAGAGGCACATCCATATTTGTCAATCTGGCCCGCTAAGACCGGGATACGCTCCATGACATACGGCAAACACCCAACAGGACCTGTATTGTGTATCCAAAAGTGTCTGCCTCCTAGGCCATATATATACTGCACACTTGCAGATTACAAAGTAATAATCAATGTATATTCGAACATTTGGTTTAACGATTGCAATTTGTTTAGCGATTGCAGATCAGGAAGTAAGCATGGTCCAAATCAAAGGGTAATAACTAGTGATTAGTAGGATATTTCTAAGATGATTAGGATTTGATTTACTAGCCTGAATTATAGTCTGGAACTGATTAAGCACATCGGGAACATAGGCTTTAACTTCATCCGTAGACTTGTTTAAGAAGTAACCAGCAGTGAGATCATTTTGGCCAATATCAAAGGTGTACAAAGCATTTGAGAAGTATTGTTCCTTTGGCAATAACGTTTCATAAACTCCACCTACGTACATTGATAATTAAGATAATTCACATGTTCACCCAAAAACAGGCGAAATTTTGTTCTTTATGGCAGGAATTGAGAAATATGGTAAATGCAATGTAAATTTTAAGGAAAGATTACCTCTTTTACGCACAACTTGTGACCTTCCATGAAAATCATGGAACTCGTAATATTGAACGTTCAAGGAGATGGGGCTGAAACCGCTTTGATGCAAAGTCGTGTTCTGAGGTCTAATGGTAGATCCAGCAGTGGCAAAGTTAGCTCCATGGCTAAAGTTGCTCCCCACGGAGTCAAGAAATGCACTTAGATACGGTAACCCAAGGCTCTGGGCTGAAAAACGAATCTTAACATCAGTCAATTACAGGATACCCATAATCAAAGATGTGCAAATCTTTTGAGATTCTTTAGGAGTTTATAGATTGAGATATGTTTACGGTTTAGCTTCATTTTATCTGTTATCAATCATAATCAAAGATAAGGTACCAAATTACTTTTTGTTCATGCATTGCAATAATTGAGAATTTGAAACAAAAAGGGAAAAGCAAGACCCATAGTCACGAATACACTTTTTTTTTTTTTTCCTGCTTGAAGTTGCTAAAATCCAACTAGCGCGTGCTACTTTTTGACCTTTTTATTAAAATTGGAGTCTGAAAAAAGGGACCAGGGACACCTTGGACAAGGACATGAATGATTCTTATAGACATGGTTTTTTTTGTCGCGCCAAAAACTAGGTTACTTCTGCTAGGCGTCGGTGGATGCATGCTGTCGATGTTAAGCTTAATCAGTAACCTCAGTACATAGCAAGGAAGGAAAATTATGCTGAATAATGAGTGATTACTTCATACTGACTGGCTCAATTTTTCTTGCATGTGGTAATGAGAAGTGAATTATGCTAAAACAACATATCTAATTTGCGTTTAGGGTTTCATGATTTTATCCAAATATATTAAAAATGAAAAAATCAGTTCAGGATAATATCAATTAATGTATAATGTTTGGACTGCATTCATCCTTCCTGACAGATTTTGCGTATGGAGACCATCAGAATTTAGCTGAGATGTAAAAAAGAGTACCTATGAAGTCGATCACAAGGCGGCCGTCGGTGTATCGGCCAGCTGGGCCGCCAAAGTAAGAGAGTCCATTGGGAGGAGGAGCCTGGCCAAATGCTGCTGACAAGCCTCCAGTGTCGGAGTTTGAGTCACCAAAGTTGAATATTGCAGGGAAGTGGCATGGCTTCCTAGCAATCACCGAGGACATTTGAGTAAGGTTCAGTAAGGAAATAGCAAAGATAGCCATAACAAAAATGGAGGATCCATCAGAAGCCATGACTAGAAGATAAGAAACTAAAACGACTGAAGAGAGAGAGTCAGAGAATGCAACTCAATGATGAAGAGAAGTGTCCTACTAATAAAAATTAACAACCGAAGGCTTAGCCAGGGATGATGCATATAATTGAGATTTCGTTTTATGTTATCCAAAACAAAGAAGATTTTGTTTCTTCTTTTTTTTCTTAGCACTAAAAGGGTATTTAACTGCTTTTGCTTGCCAAAAATCAGTTAGCATTTATTTATCTTAAAATGAAAAGCAGGGCACTTTTTAGTGATTTCATTATCCTTTTAGGATTCTCAACTTGTGAACCAATGGCCTCCTAGCAGTTGGCACTGTGCTGCGTGGCGTGGGTCATGGGGCTTCGGTATTCGACCCATTACTTCTAACTCATGGTTAATTATCTTTCATAAGACTAACTTCACAATAAATAAAAGAGTCTTACACGTAAGAGTAGTATGGAGAGTAATAATATGATCCAAACACAAGTTATGATTTTCAATTGATTTTTTAATGCAAAAGAAATATGAAATAAAACAAATATTATATATATATATGTTATTAAATATTATATCTTAAAAATAATTTTATAAATTAATAAATTACGTCCGAATTTAAATCTTTTAATATTTTTAAATCATAGCATTTAAGATTAAGATTTGTCTATTGATTTACCTACTCTGTTTGATAACAATAAAAGAATTAGCACTTACAAGTAATTTTATTCAAGGCATTTATCATAACCTTCACTTGTGGTAATAATCCCTCAAAACTTGCGGATTAATAAAAATACAGAAGGAAAATTATGCCTGGCACGGCATCCCTAGGTTGCGAGAAGCTAAGGTTGACGCTTCTCTGTTTCTCTTCATCAAACACTTTCAACTCTATTGAGACAGAACAAGGTTTCTTTCAATAATTTAAACCCTAGATACTAGAAGAGACACACGAGAGCCGGCTTTATAGTCTGCACACCCAACATTATTTTCCCTAGTTGCCTCGTAAAAGATAAATTGCAAACATCAATAAAGGCACTTTTTCTTTTTCTTTTTCGTTTTAATATTGCAATTGCAATAAGAGTCTGCTAAATGGCATGGGACAAGACATCAAACCAATAAATGATGCTCATGGTTTGTGACAGCCAAACCATGATACTGTCAATCAAAATGATTTCGAAACCCAAATTAATTGAGTAAGGTAACCAGACAATAACGCAAATTGGAGCTAAACAAATACTAGGGAGTGAAAGCAGTTCCTTTTTTTTTTAATTTTAATGAATCAATTCTCACTTTAAGTTTAGCATTTTTTTTCTAAATATGGAACATTTGAATTACTTTTTATATATTCATTATTTTGTGTTAATTAAAATAATTAATCCTACTCTTTAAAAAACAACAATTAATTATTCAGAATGACTGCCAACAACCATACATAAGAAAAGGGTTCCATAATATTAAAAGTCATAATCAATATCGTTTCAAGTTTATTCCAGTTTTTAGCAAATGAACCACTTGATTTTTGCAAGTCAGTTTGCTTTTGTACCGTGTTTCAAGTTTTTGGATCCAATTGTAACTCGGAGAGATGGTAGATGAATTAGGCAACTCGAGGGCCAGAGAGACAAGCTTTGGTTATAGGAACTGGGGGATCAGAAAGGGAGCCATCCAAAATCTTGTTGGCTACCCCATAGTTCGCAGCTTCGGTATAATGAATACCATCATAACTAACGTGCTTCGAAGGATCAGTGCAAGAAGCCCCAAAAATTTTAGTACCATTCACCTTCGCTGTCTCCCCACACTCGACATGAAAGTCGCCGAAGTGCCCGCAACAGTTTACGAATGGACCGACAAAGCCTGCAATCACTAGGTTAAAAAAAGATGGGGCGTTGGTAATGTTGCAATTGAAATCTTGAATCAATCCACTTGCATTTTGCTAGACTAAACAATTAAACAGAACCTTTTCAAGAATGTATGTGACAGAAGAACAAGCATCATACAACGATGAAAAAATGTTACAAAACCGTGAAGATTAAGGACAGTGTGAAACCTGCCATATTGATTTGCTTCACTAATTAGAGAATATTTAGCAGCGTAGATATCAACATGTACAAACCTTGCAGCAGGGAACTGGGCCTTAAGTTGAGAAATCCTGAGTTCAAGCTGCTTGTTGAATTCTTCAGCCACCTCATTGAAAGACTTAATGCAGCCGATTTCATCAGCGTTGTCAGGCTTTGGAGGGAACTTATAACAAAAATAGGCAAGCAGCCGATGGGACCGGTGTTATGTATCCAAAATACTCTTGCTCCTTCCAGATAAAGCTTCTGAAAAGATTAAAAAAAAAAAAGATGAAAGTAGCAGAACAGAAGTAATTCTATGATGGCTTTTGAACTTGGGATGTATTTAAAAGCATGTCACTAAAATGAGGCAGATGATCTCAATCAGCTATTTTTGAATGTAATTCATGATGCTAGCTAACGCCAATAGTTTATATCATCTCACTTCTCAGGATGAATGACCCAAAGTTTAGTAAGATGAGCATAAAGCCTGCCTTCTAAGCCCGTCCAAAGGTTGAGTTACCTACCCAACTCGTATAGATTAATTTTGAATATAATTTTTTTAATTTAAATCGATCTTATTAAAATTATTATTTAATAATATATTTATTAATATTTTGTTATTTTATAAATAGTAATTTGAATTTTATTTGAATTTGGGTAAAAAAAATTTCAAATTATAGCGTAACTTAATCATGATCATATTTATTTAAAACCTATAGAAGCAGACAATGGTATCAATAATACCTCTATCATCACAGCAAACTGGTTGATTATGCTGGGAATGGATGCCTTCACCTGCTCGTCTGTAGTTCTTAAAAGGCCATAGCGCAGATCATTCTGACCACTATCTAACGTGTAAAGGGCCCTTGAGAACTCCTCGGGTCTGGGAAGCCTGCATGTAAAATCTAGATTTTTTGCATGGTACGTTGTAAAGGTATATGTTTAATATAAATATTTTTATATATTTAAAGATTTATATTTTTATATTTATATTCAAATATACATCGAACCTAAGTATCAAAAATAAATATTTAAAAAAAATTAAAAATCGGAATAACATAAATATTAATCATTCTGTTAAATGATAAAATTATAAACCTTCTTCTCAAAAATTGCATGGCAATTATGGCAGAATATTTCTCAAGCAGTCAAAAAGTAATATGTATATCTAACCTTTGGCATAAATCTCGTTGGTGCGGTTTTTAAATTGTTGGAACTGCAAGAGCTGTATATCAAGGGATAAGGGGTTGAAAGCTGCATCAAGTAATTTCCCATCACCTGGTTGAATCGTCGATCCACTTTGTGCAAAATTCGCTCCATGTCTGAAATTCGAATCTATTGCATCAAGGTATGCACTCAACAATGGCAATTTCAACTCCTCAGCTGCACAGATTGTTAACGAAAACTTAATAAAATCTCTCAGGGTCTTCTTGTTTAGAAAAAGGTCGGTTTGCAGAGATAATCTCATGTATGGAGGTATAAAATGGAAAAAGAAAAATACAGTTCCATGACATGACTTTCCAAGCAAAGATACAGTAGAAATGGCCATAATTTGTGTAGGTTGATGTTCCCTACTATAAAAGCCAAGCTTACCTATAAAATCGATGATTAGACGGCCATCGGAAAACCGACCAAAAGGTTTACCAAAAAAGAACTGAGGACGATCAAATACCGCCGAGACACTCCCGGTGTCGGAGTTTGAATCGCCCATGTTGTAAATTGCAGGAAAATTACAAGCAAAAGATGATCCAAGCACCCATGCTTTAAAAACAAAATGATTCTGACCCACTAAGAAGCTTGGCCATCTTCATTGGTGGAACTTGCGAAAGCGACAACATAAAATAGACAATAAAGATGAAGTATTCTCTAAAAAAAAAAAAAACAGATAGGCACTAAAATAATACAAGAATAATAAATATTAAAATTTAATAACTAGCATAAAACACAAGTAAACGGATGATTCGATTTAACAATTTCAAACATGAATAAAATATGATATTTATAAAGTAAATAAAATGCGATATATTAT
>JAQSVH010000008.1:5710750-5725519 GCA_029448705.1 Adansonia digitata
ACGGATGATTCGATTTAACAATTTCAAACATGAATAAAATATGATATTTATAAAGTAAATAAAATGCGATATATTATGAATATATTTTTAAAATTTATATAATATAAATTATTAATATATCAAAATTTATATAAATATAAAATATTTTAGATATAATTATAATAAAATAAAATATATATATATATAAAATAAAAATACATGAATTATCAAAGATCGATGCGGATTAAATTTTTATTAATGGTGTTAATTAAGGTTTTGGTTGAAAAGATAATGTGGGCTAAGGTGTTGAAGCTACGACTGTTTATATTTTTAACATATAAAAAGACAGTGCAGTTTTTTTTTTTCTATTCACACTTATAAATATTTTATTAAAGATTAAATTAAATTTAGCTTAATATTTTTATATTAAGAATAAAACTAATTTACTTTAAGTTTACTTGCCGTGGTACCCCCAATCATGTTTTTTTATTTAAAAAAAGAATCATGATTTTCATTAAAATTAAAATTTAAAAAAAAATTAATTACTTGTTTGCTGTTTATATCAACGTCAAACCATATGAGAGTAAAATACTAATATGGATTTGATGAAGAGGCGAAACCAGAAGTATTGTTGAAGTGGTTTGAGTCATTTAAATAAATATATATATATATATATATATAATTTTTGTATGTACTTTTTTGTACGAAATAAACCTAAAAATTGACTTATGTGCAGGCTCGAATTGAATTAGTTTTTAGACAAGTAAAATTCTTTGTTAGATGAGTTTGATCTGACTCGATACGTAACAACTCTAGCATGAAAATATTAAATTTTAATGTGATATATGATACTGAATTTGCTCAAAATATATAAACTTTTTTTATAATAAAATAATTTTTAAAAAATTTTACATATTATAATTTATGTTTCGTTTAAAAAAATTAATAAGAAATAAAGTTTCATTGTCAAAAAAATATATATTTTCTAATTTAAATATACGTAAAATTATTTCATATTAAAAGGAAATCATAAAATCAAATATATTTAAAAAAAATGAATTAAATGCACAATTCATATCTGATGTTGTAATAGTTTAACTTTCTTTATTTGTGTTTTTTCTTATGAACTTAGAATGAAAAATATGGAATACAATAATTATATAAGTGTAGCTATTTGGTTGATTGAAAAAGTAAATAAATAAAGAGAATTAAGTTAATATTAATTATTAATTAATGAGATTTAAAGTAAAATGTTATCAAATAAAGGGCCAAATTGAAATTTTTGTTGGGGTCAAACCTAATTTTTATTATATTTTTAAGTAATAATTTATAGGATTTCAAAAGTTTTAAAAATTTAAGAGGTCAAACATAAATTTACCTTTGTTTTGAAAAGCTTTAAAAATTGAAGAGACCAAGGCCCAGCTTACACCTTCTCTACACTCCTGATTTAATGTTGATATAAAAATAGATAAACAAATAATTAATTTTTTTAATTTTAACAAAAACTCAAGCTTTTTTATTTTATTTTTTACTGATTGAACTAATTCTAAACTAGTTTAAATGATTTTTTATTCTTTATATAACATCACTCTGAATAAATTTCTTATTTTCGGTTGAATCAATTCAATCGGTGATCCGATTTTTTCATCCATGACGTATTGT
Organism: Adansonia digitata; assembly: GCA_029448705.1. NCBI lineage: Eukaryota > Viridiplantae > Streptophyta > Magnoliopsida > Malvales > Malvaceae > Adansonia > Adansonia digitata. Next base: position 5,712,392 of record JAQSVH010000008.1, read on the forward strand.
TGAGCTACTAATAGAGATTAGTGTCACGAAAAATGCAGTCACTTTTGCTTGGCCTACTAAAAAAAGTCAAAAATGTAAAATGCTATGACAGAGGGTTTCAAAGAGCACTTTTACATCTATTGCAAAGTACTCTATACAACGATATCTTTGCTATTTAGCCTAATGCTAGAGCTAGACAGTTCAGACTGAAAAAAATGCTGATCTTGAGTGCATAGATGCTCCAAATTAGAACACATAAATGAGCCAACCTTCATCAATTTTTCAGCTTTAATATAGACATTCAAAATTGTTTTAATGGTTCTTCTAGATGCAATCTTCTTGAACAGATGGAAAGAAAGGAAAGAAAAAAAAAATTAACTACATAAACAGGTTCAAAGTAGGACTTTGTAACCTTCTAGTGGATGGTTGTTGTGACCTAAAACCGCTGCTTTGGGGCAAGAATTACAAATGAGGAGACATGCGGCATGCTTCAGTAATGGGAGTTGGAGGGTCTGAAAGCAATCCATCAAGAACCTTGTTAGCTAGCCATAGATTTGCAGCATGGGAATAATGGATGCCATCCCAACTTATATAAGCTGCAGGATTGCTGCATGAAGTCACCGAAATTTCAGTCCCATTCACTATTCTCTTCCTCCAGCACAGGATATCCCGATAATGGCCACAGCAATATCTAAGCGGATTTGTAAATCCTGCAAATAGGGTCAGTGTTCAATATAGAACGCACAGTATTAAATGAGAAGCTCATAATAGAAAGTTACAATTTTCGCAGTTTCTTGGATGGGCTTATCTTTTATTAGTTTTGGTAGTGGAAACGAAATGATTAGACGAATGAGCTTACCATGCTTTTTTGCATCAGAAATTAAAGAATATTTAGCTGAGTAAATGTCGACATAAGTCAGTGCTGCATCCGGGAATTGCATTCTAAGTTGGATAACTTTTTCTTTAAGCTGCCTGTTAAATTCTTGAGCAACCTCATTACGAGACTTTATGCAACCATTTTGATCCGCATTTTCAGTTTGTGGAGGATAATCTAGAACCTGGAAGGGCAAACAGCCGATTGGACCTGTGTTGTGTATCCAGAATGTTTTTGCTCCTTGTTGATGTAGTCGCTGAAAAGGAAAAAAAAAATCAATAAAACAAAGTTAAAATATAAATTTTAAGATTTAGATTATCCACATTCATTTACTTGATTTTGATAGAGGAGATTTGAAGGGAATTTATACTATGTTGTTCTTATTATTATATGCTAAACTATGTGGAATATATCAAAGCCAATCTTACTTGGCAAGAATAAGTAGGAAGCTGTAATTCTAGCATGCTAGTAATAAGGGCATAGTTTGTTTCAGCAAAAAGCATTTTCTACTGGAAATAAGGACAATCATCAAAATTGGTTCTGTCTTTCCCTTTATGAAGTTTCAAATTAACGGACTTTGTGAACTATGTTACTCCCTTTGTCCAACATGATGGAGATATGATTCATTCTTATCAATCTTTTCAAGATTTTCAAATCTGTAAAGATTCCTAGTAAATTATGATTGTTCTTACAGGGCGAGGAAAACACTGGCCCTCAGTTTTGGCTAATAAGATCTTGAAGTTGCAGTGATATCAACTCCCAAGCATTATTTTCCTTGTTATCATCTACCATGGCAATACAACAATAAGAAATAAACAAAGCCCTTTCCTGGCACTGCCTAGGGCAATAATAAATGAATATCTCGTGCCAATATATTTCCTTACGGCTTAGAAGGTTTATAATTTCAAAGCATCAAGGTTTTACTCACAGTTGCACCGTTTACTGATTTGAGCTAATTATCAAAACCGACAGAAGGTATCATATATATAAAGTTAATAATTAGAGTATTAGACCATTTAACTGTGCTTTAGAGTAAAGCTTCATGCATGGAGTGTCGTTCTAAAGAATCACAGATACAATATTTTTCTAAAACATCAATTTCCTACTATTATAAGGAATTCAGGACTAATAAATAGTGTAAACATAACATCTACTAACCTTAACAGCTTGAGCAAACTGGTTAATAAGTCCCGGAACTGACTCCAGAACTTGTTTCTCTGTCATCAACTTAAATGCAGCATCAAGATCATTCTGCCCAATATCAAATGTGTAAAGTGCTTGTGAGAAGTCCTCTGGTCTTGGAAGCTTGCTTTTGATGTTAGAATTAACACCTGGAAAGAAAAAGAAAAAAAAAATTCAGCGAACTCCATGCCATAAAAAAATGAAAAGTATGACTATTATTCTAGTTCAGAAATTATGTTTCTACTGCCATTTTTGAATTGTTTCTAACCTTCTTTATATAGCTCATTTACTCGCTCTTTGAACTGTTCATATTGTGAAAGTTGTATGTCAAGAGAAATGGGGCTATACCCTATATCAAACATTCTTGCATCCAGTGGCTGAATTGTAGACCCTCCTGTAGCAAAATTAGCTCCATGTCGAAAATTTGCACTAAAGGAATCCAGATACGCACTCAAATATGGCAGTCCCAATTTCTCAGCTGCAAGGTATGATAATCGAGTTTGGTACAAGAAATAAACAAAGCGCATTCTTATAATTCTTACTACCAAGCAGAACAACATTCAGTCTAAAAACTTGAATAAATTGATGTTTAAAGGTGATTAATTCAAAGCTCATCTTGAATGCAAGAGATTTTATCTATATTTTAAGAATGTAGTAAAGATTTTAAACTACTCAGCAGTCAGCAGATAACTTATAAAACAAAAGAGTTAACATGATAATTGTCACTACATTGTCACTTGATATTGAATTTTGCCACAGTGTTTCAATTTTATTTTTTTTCAGATTTTACCATTGTTCTTTTAATTTCATAGATTTTTGGATAAAAGATAACGAAAATAAATTATCTCGCAAAATATTTTATTAATGCAAATAATAAATATCCATCAACTCTGTTAACTGTGTTCAAGAATTATGCACAGTGAGAAAATTCAATGAATCATAAAAGAGGCAAATTTCACCTTAATCCCTAAAACAGATGAACACAAACAAAACCTAACAATGTGAAAAATCCCAAGCTTGAGCTTTAACTCAATGGATTGAAAGTCTCAGATTCTAAGCTTTGGGGGATAGATGCAAAAAACCCGTGAATTAAAAGAACAATAGTCTCTACTGTGGCAAACAGATAAATCTTTCCCTTGGATGCATGTAAAAGGCCAGACATTTTCGGGAATATCAATGGAATGAAAAGAAGGAATAAAAGGCTCACTAACCAATAAAATCAATAATCACTTTTCCATTGCAATATCTTCCGGATGGCTTTTGGAAGAAAATATTGCCATTAGGCAAAGGAATTCTGTGGAATGCAGCAGACTTTCCACCCGTGTCAGAATTGGAATCACCGAAGTTGAATATGGCAGGAAAATCACAACTACTGGATTGACCAAGATTCCTTTGCCTTCCACTGAGCAAGAAAAGAGAGAATGCAACGGCAAAGAAGGCTGCTGTTATAGAAGTTTTAACGCTCTTCCTTGAAGCCCAAGCAGTCTTCCATCTCCCACTGATACCAAAACTGGTTCCTGCCCCTTCCATGCTGGTTCTTTCAGATCTTTTATCAAACAGGTTGACGATGCTAGATTCACGTACTACTACTACTATTAACTAACACATACATGACACGTTGACCAGTATTTGGCGGGGGGAACTAAATGGTTTTTACTGAAACTTCTCCAATAAAATCCTGTCTTTTCAGGAAGCAGGGGAACTCTCTTTCTTGCAGAGAAAACCAGCAAGTTTTAACTCTGAAGTAGATGGCTAAGGTCAGATCTACATGAATAATATAATGGTAACAAGAGTGCATTACGTAATTCATATAATATATATATATATTATATCAAATGTGTTGTCGCAGTCACTCAACCAACCTCAAGCATCGCTTATAAATATTTTATCAAATGTGTTGTCGCATTCACTCAACCAAACTCAAGATCAACGATGCTGCTTCTCGTTAAAACGTTTGATGTTGGCATAAACTCAAGTATTGCATTGTCAACTACTAATTGAAGATTACACCAAAGGCCCACCACTGCAATATCACTGCAATGTACTTCTACGGCTATAGCTACGTTATACAAAATATTTATTTTTATTAAAATATCGGTGCATAACGTTTGTGTCGAATATATATTGGACTATGGATACAAGCCGGCCGCAGTTGTCCTCTTCATTTACCATTCTCTAGGAAAAGGCAATACCACACATCAGGACTAACTAGAAAACTTCGGTTGTGAGTGAAAAGCAGTTCCCTTTTTTGTTTTTAATTTTATTTTAATGAATTTCTTCTCTCTTTAAGTTTTATCACATTTTATGGAAACTGAAACAAATGTGAGGAAATGTAAACGCAGATTTGCTGTTACCACTGGATTTGATATGAAAGTGACAGATTCTACCAGAATGGGATTATTCTTTGTTAGCTGCCCAACTTGGGAGTATTTCATAAACAATGGCTGATATCTTTTGCTGTTGCTACGAATGTTCCAGCTTCTGGCATTCTTTTTAGGCTGGCTGCAATGTTTTCTCTGAATCAAAATACGAGGGATAGTGAAATACATGACAATATATTTGAGCTTACAATTGAATAAGACAGTGGCTAAAGACATGCTTTGGTTATGGGAACCGAGGGATCTAAGAAGGAGCCATCCAAAATCCTCTTGGCTACCCAATAGTTTGCGGCTTCGGTATAATGAATGCCATCCCAACTAATGTGTTTGGAAGGATCACTACAAGAAGCCCCAAAAATTTCAGTACCATTCACCACTGTTGTCTTCCCACATTCGACGTGATAGTCACCGAAGTGCCCGCAACAGTTTATAAAAGGATCAACAAAGCCTGAAATCGCCAAGTTAAAGACGGTAGTTAGTATGTTCAATGGAAATTAGAATCCCCTCTGTGGCACTTTGCTTTACAAAATAAATAAATAGAACATAATCAAGAGTTTGGCATAAGAATACGCATAATGGTAAAGGCATATAAATTTCCAATATTATGGAAATCAATGACGAAGATCCGCTCAGGGAGTGCACTAAAAGAGGTCAAGTATCTTCTTTGCAACTTCAACCTGGGACCTCCACGTGACAATCAAGCAAAATTAATGACATTCGTCATTGCCCAAGTTCATTCACCATGGAACATCGATATAGACAAACGAAAATGTTAGAAAACTGTCAAGTTCAATGACAGTGTAAAACATACCATATTTATTTGCTTCACTAATTAGAGAATATTTAGCTGAGTAGATATCAACATATATAAGCCTTGCACCAACGAGCTGGGCCCTAAGTTGAGAAATTCTGTCTTTAAGCTGCTTGTTGAATTCTTGAGCCACCTCATTGTAAGACTTAACGCAGCCAGCTTGGTCAGCATTCCCAGGCTTTGGAGGGGAATTTATAACAAAAACAGGCAGGCAGCCAATGGGACCGGTGTTATGTATCCAAAAGATTCTGGCTCCTTCTTGAAAGAGCTTCTGAGAAGACAAAATGAAAAATAGCAGAACAGAAGTCAATAAATCTTGACTTCTCAACTCGAGATGCATTAAAGTCAATAGTGACTTTTCAACTTGATGTCTTCTAAACAGAGGCAGATCATCACAACTATATATTTACACTGGAAAATAATAAAAATAGCTTAAAAAATACCTCTATTGCCACAGCAAGCTGACTGATTATATTGGGAATGGATGCCTGCACCTGCTCCTCTGTAGTTGTTATAAGGCCATAATTCAGATCATTCTGTCCACAATCTAACAGGTAAAGGGCCTCTGAGAACTCCTCCGGCCTGGGGAGCATGTCCGTAAAATCCGGGTTATTGGCTGGAAAACCAGCAAGCACAATATTAGTCATTGCCATAAATGATAAAAGTATAAACCTTTTCTCCAAAATTGCAGAATATTTCTGGAGCAGTCCACAAAGTATGCATATTTATATCTAACCTCGGTCATAAAGCTCATTCGTGCGTTCTTTAAGTTGTTCAAACTGCAAGAGCTGTATATCAAGAGATAAGGGGTTAAAACCTGCGCCAAATAGTTTGCCATCGGCATGTTGAATTGTTGATCCACTTGCTGCAAAATTTGCTCCATGTCTTAAGTTTGAATCTATTGCATCAAGATATGCACTCAAGAATGGCAATTTCAACTCGTCAGCTGCACAGATTGTTCACAAACTTAATAAATCTCTCAGGCATTCATGTTTGGAAGAGTTGGGTTTGAAGAGATCATCTCATCTCATCTATTGAGGTATAAAAAAAAAAACAAAAACAGATCCAGAACATGGTGACATGGTGACATGGCTTTAAACAAACGTTGACTTTGTAAATGTCAAAATATGACCTTTCCAAGGTTCCAAGCAATAATCCGTTCCATAACTTCAAACTTGAATCAGAGAAATGCCAAGTGAATAAAAGCCAACCTTACCTATAAAATCAATGATTAGACGCCCATCAGAATACCGACCAGAAGGTTTTCCAAAGAAGGACTCGCCATAAGGGGGAGGAACCCGACCAAATGTTGCGGAGACACTTCCCGTGTCCGAGTTTGAATCACCCAAGGTGTATATAGCCGGAAAATGACAACCACAGGATGAACCAAGCACTGAAGCCATAAGTACTACACCGATTGCCACTGCCATTGCGGTCTTCTTGTTGCTAATACTAGCAAGACTTCCACAGTCCATGGTAGGCTTTTCTAAAACAAGCAGTATCATATTACGTAAAACGGGTATTAAATAGAACAGCAACCCTTGATAGCTAATGTGGGGTAATGTTAGGACAGGTATAGTCGGAAAGGGAGTACCTAAACCGTTGGAAAAAATGTGCAGTTTGTAAATTCAGCCATAGAGAAGAATATGAAAATAAATTCGAACTTTTAAGCTAAGCACAAATGACTGAGAAACAGTAAATAGAAAACTATTATGTTTTTATGTTCCCCCCTCCCCCAATCCACAAATTTTCTGCTACAGTTCTAAAGATATGACAGACTCAGAAATGAAGAAAAAAATTAGAAGATAAGAAGGGAGCTTTAAGAAATGTACCTTTGACAGATGCAAGCAAGATCCTTTTCGGGAAAAGAAAATGGAGAAGATCTGGTAATAGTTTTAGATTGAGATGTGAGGGTCCAATTTAAAGGAACTTCATCTTGATCTGCAAATCTTCAGTCCTGGAACTGGGTAAGGCAAATCTATAAGACATTTTATGTTACTTTTAACACAATAGACAAGATAAATTAGTTTGTGAAGAAGCCAGTAGGCATTAGAATAATGAATGATTGCTCCCGCAAGTAAAGGGAAAAAAAAAAAAGAGGGAAATCTGATCCGTTGGCCGTCGAGTTACTTCCTTTCAACGCCAATGACGTGGTTTTATGGTGGTGGGTTGAGCCGAACTCTTCGAGCTTTCGATGGTCGAATTCGATGCAACGCACTTTAGAGCATTTGCTTATGCACTTTAAAGCATTTGATTCAATTATAAGTATAGGTATCTTCTACTAAAGATTTAGAGTTCAAATTTGCTTAAAATTTTAATTTAATGGAGATCAGATGCATGAAAACTATAGAGGTTAAAAACAGAGAGTTGCTCTCAAAGTCTACATGTCATTATCTATATTTGGGGAAACTGTTTACTTCTCTCCATCACTGCTTCATTAACAGTCCGAATGCCAACTTGAAATTTTGTTTTGAAACTAATTTCCTAATCATCTCACACCCAAAATTAAATAAGTCCCAATAATTTACATCAACTACACTCAAACCTCCAGAACAATACGCAGGATATCTGCAAAACACTCCAAAGGAATCTCAACAATAGACCAGTGAATCCCAGAATGAATTTTAAATAAAAGTTGGGTCAAAAGAAATGTAGGCCACTTGCTTTGGAGGCAAAAAATAGAAAATAAAAAAGCCAAAAAGAATGGGGGGTGGGGAGGAGAATGGTGGTGGAAAGGCCATTTTACATGGTTTCAAAGACGTAACAATAGATTAACAGAGTTCTCTGTTCCAACACTGAAGAATCATTCGTTGCTCCACTTTACCAGAGCAAAAAGAAGAGAACAACTAAAATAGAAGTGAGGCGACAAAATATTATTGGTTCATTCAGGTTGTCAAAAGTAGAGGACAGAATTTAACAAAACAAATGCCGATTCCAGTGCCTCACCATCTCTCCCTTGACCTTGACCTGCCATATAAAAACAAAACATAATTTCCATTAGCGTCTTGATTTCTACGAGCAGATATGTACACTCTAATATTATAACAGGCAGTATTTAGCTAAATTTTTAGCTATGAAAGAGCAACACATGCCAATGCTAGACATCTCAAACGATGATCTACAGATAACAGAATTGGAGATATGAGAGCAACGGTAAATACTTCATTTCATCAAAATGTATCAGTTTTACACAGGGAAAAGAAAAAATAGTCCTATGAACCTTATGAATTTGCTTAGTTTCTAAGTCGCAAAAAAAAAAGGGGCTTCAGATCTGCATGAAAAAGGACCTTTGAACTACACATTCTCCTATAACTTGCAAATTATCCTATATTATATCTATAAAGTGAAAAAAAAAAAAGGTGGGGGAGGGGCAGAAAATTTAAAAAAAAAAAAATTCAGATAAGGAGGCCAAGTTTTCCATGAAGACAGATAAATAAGGAGCAGAAAGGCATGAGAGATTCAACTGGCAACATTTTATATCCTTACCTGTCCAAATCTCTGTTTCCCAGAAATCCTCTATCCCTGCCACCTTGAAATCCTCCCTGAAATCCTCTTCGGTCGTCACCAGGCCTTGTCCATGCATCTGCGGTACCACGAGATCTAGGCCTGTCCATGAACTCCATATTTCTAGATCCATCAAAAGACCCAGACCGAGAAGGTGGTCTATCAGTCAAGCTGCCAGTCCTGCCAGCTCCAGAACCAGGCCTTTCAACCGCTTTCTGCCCAAATCTAACTTTGTTCTCCATATCTCGGATAAGTTTCTCTAATTCCCTTTCCTTTTGGAGTAGTGTGTCACGTAAAGTGGGTTGGTTCCCAGCAGATTCTGAATTTGGTGCTGAATCTTTCTCAAGTTTGTTCTTTAGACTATCTATTTCTTCTTTCAATATCTTTTCCTCCTCTGTTTCTGGCCTGGAACATTCTTTTTTCTCATTAGAAATGAAGAACATGATTGCACAGGCAATATATTCAAAAGTTGCTTGGAAGCAAGAAAGGAACAATATGGAATTGAGACACAATGAGAAGCAAGCAAAAGAATAATTGGGGCGTATGAACAATCTAGATGACAACCTTACACAGGAAATCAAAATGAATCACATTAATAGAACAAAGCATTCTTTTACCACAGAAAAATGGAAAATAAAAAACGAAGTTGATAAAAAAGCAGCAGCATACAATTATGTTGCACTAACAATCTGAAAAAAAAAGATATAAAGATGATGTTGGATTAAGGTAATTCAGAGAGATAAGACTAAACAAAATAAGTACACAAATTGAATTATCACAGATTTAATATGCACAAAAGGAACGAGTTTGAAACTGGGGGAATGATAGAAAAAAGGATTAAACGTAAAATAAGTAAGCAATTTAAGAACCTTAGAGAAGCATAGAAGCCTGGCAGAGTGTTCAAACAAAATGTTGGGATGCGGTGAAAGGGTAGTAAGATCATCACGTCTTATAATCTTGGCCAAACAAAAAAAAAAATATAAAGTTAATAAGTAACTGTTTCCTATGCGAACAATGGTGCATATGCTACCTAAATGTGCCTGATTTTAATGTCAGGGTAATTTTAGCATGCAAAATCTCCTGAACAGTTTTAAGGATTGTGTACTTGTGTTGATCTCCTGCACTAGAAGGCAATTCAGTGGCTGATTTAACTAAAAACAGCACTGAATAATAACATTTTTGATTTGGTAATTCATATAGGTAAATTTTGGGAGCATGGATAGAGCTAAGCTTTGCGGTCAACAAAAAGAAAATTGAAATAGGAATCCCCAGGCCCAGCAAGAAAAGGACGGAAAAAGTTTAGGTTTTCTCCTCTAACCTACCAAAAAATAAAAAATGAAGTCACAGCGATTTTTTATTCAACAAGCCCCTACACCTATGTTACCATAATCAACAATACATTTCAGTCATAATTGAGCAGGCTATACTTTCATAAATGAAACACTTTTTAGAAAACAACAGTATATGTGAGTTTTTATGCATGAAAAAGCTGCTAAACTTGATAGAGAAGAAAGACATCTGTTGGGAACTCATACATCGTCCAAACTTCATTTCTAAAATGTAGCCCTAGGCTCCAACATCAAGTACTTCAGTCACTATACACCGTTTAAAAAAAAATCCGCTCAATCACTACATAATCTGTTTGGATAACTCAGTTGTTTGCATCTAGACCAGCTTTCTCATAATCAACTGATCAGTTCTGTGTTGTACGATCAAGATATAATCACAGAAAGCATCCAATGTCTCCTAGAACGCCATCCCCCCTCCAAAAAAAAAAAATCAGACCCTAGAACAACTCAATTGCCAGTTGGGTAGAGAAACACGCCATGCATGAACTATTATATTTTACACATTATGGAAACACCCACTTAACAAAAACTCAACCCTCTACAGAGAATAGACATGGAGAAATGTTATGATATAGGAAAAACCAACATGCCACATTAAATTCATGGTAACAATCTGATCAAGAACTATAATTTTGTGGTTCCAAAGAAGTAATTGTGCAACCACCAAAGAGATCAAAATAGTATAAGAAAAAAAAACCATTGGGAACAATTCTATTTTCTAGGTATGAAGCAACATCATTGAATAAATCTAAGGTCATTCTCAACTAATATTGATCATATATTTTTGAAATGTTCTACATCAACTTCAAAGTCTTGGCAATGAAGGATTGCTTATAGACAAGATAATATAACACTAGTTGGAAAGTATACAACAATCAGCAATGACAGCAATGTGGTAACAGATAAGGCAATTTACTGAAGCAAATATGCTAAGCAGTGCACTTAAGCATCTCCTAAACCATCAATAATAACAACATTAAAGGAAACAGATCAAAGTCAATTCAAACAAAATCCCACCAAGACTATTTTGAAATAAATTATGAACAAAATGCTTAGATAAACAAAGTGGAAACCTGTCCATCCTGCGGTGTTCTAATTCAAGATCAATCTTACGCCAATCCTGACCTCGCTCTTCCAACAAAACTTCTCTAGGCTTAGCATCTCCAAACGGATTGACCTTTGGCCTCGGCTTTACTACAGTTTCAATCCCTTGCTGCAGAGGACCTTCTGACCTGCTGGATTGTGCACTCGATGGCCTGCTGGATTGAGAACTGGTAGGCCTGCTGGTTACCTTCTTTGCTTCAATCTCAGAATCCAGCTTCCTCCAATCCAATCCTTTCTCGGCCAACACTTCTTCCCTGGGCCTCGCCACCCCAAAAGGATTAGGTCTATTTGTCTTAACCACCGGCTCATTCACTTCCCCTCTTGGTGGATCCAAAACTAATCTAGGCCTTTCCTCTCCGAATCCACTCCCACCACCACCTCGAGTCCATCTATCAGGCTCCGGTCCAGAGTCACGAAAACCTAAACCAAACGTCGAAGTTCGGGCTGGAATTGGCCGTTTTCCAGCCGTCCAATTATCAGCCTCATCTGCTCTAGAGTTTACACCACCTCCCCCCGTTCCAAGCCCACCGTATCGATTTTGCCGGCCCGAATCAAACGAAGGAATTGATTTCTTTGTCATTGCCCAATTATCCACCTCATCAGCACGCGACGGCTGATCGTAATCAGAAACCCTAGAAGGCGGACCCCGTTGTTCTTCATCAAAACCTCTGTACTGCCTTCTTCCGGAGCCCCATGACCCGTTGCTGTCGTCACGTTCACGCATAACCCGACCGGCAGATGGACCGGGCCTACCATAAGACGAAAAGCCACCTCCCAGACGGCCATACTGCATTTCCTCAGCGGAACGTTCTTTGGGTCGGGTCGGGAGGCGCATCATCTCTTCGGGTGTTAGCCTGTTGTTATCCGTTACCCTAGCACTACTACCAACTCCGCCGCCGCCGGACGACGAATAAGTCCCCATGGTGAACTCCGAGAGAGTCATTTTCTTCTTCTTAGGCTTCACGCTAGCGGCTTCCTTTAGGTTAGGAAAACTCCGCGGTTCAGCCGTGGCCGCTGCGGCTGCGGCTTCACGTTCCTCCGCTTCTTCTCGCTCGGCCTCGGCAGCCCACGCACCGATACCACCCGAGGGTTTCGACATTTTCGAAAATTTTTATATTATTGTCTCTTCTTCCTTTTCCTTCTTGTTATTTTGTTTTGATGAGATCTGAAAAATAAAAATTGTGCACAGATCTTAGAGAGAGGGAAAATGAGATAATTGAGCAGGGCTCCGTTAAGGGAGCCGGAGCTCCGACTGCATGCGAAGCACTTAAGAGCGGGTTACAGGTTTTTTTTTTTTTTTTCGTTTTTGTGTGTGTGTGTGTGACAAAAATCGGAATCGAAGAAATTAACATTCAGCCCAATGCTTTTTTTTTTTCGAAGTGGGAGGGAAGGGGAATTGGCTGACAGAATGTTAACGCGCAAGAAGGAAATTAAGATGCACGACCCAATAACTGATAAGAATGAAGGATACTCGGAATGTGTGACATGTAAAGCGGATCCAGTAACTAAAATAGTCAGTGAGCATACCCTTTTTTTTTTATTATTATAAATATATATTGATATCAGTGTATTTTAATATATTATTTTAAATTTATTAAAATTTAAATATTTTTAATTTGTATATATAAAAAATATTTTTAAATATGAAATAAATTATATTAAATGAATTTTATATATTAAATATTTATCAATATATATAATGTTTTATAAAAAAATTTCATCAAATGTAAAAAAATCAATATCAGTAAAGTAGTAAAGTTAAATTTTTTTAATAATTATTAAATTTATAAGTAACTATATTTAAGATTCATCAAATTTATGAATAATTATGTGTAATATTCATCAAATTTAAAATCACTATTAATTTAATTTTTTTTTATAAACTTATATTATGTATACTTCTCCTCTAGTTCAATTTGATTAACGATTAAAATAAATAAAAAATTT
>JAQSVH010000008.1:5792327-5804976 GCA_029448705.1 Adansonia digitata
GCGTTAGATGCATGCATCTTTGTCCCTAAGATTTGTCTAAGTGATCAAGTTTTCATGTGCACTTTTTTTTAGCTGAATATGTTCGAACATGATCTTTAGATATACTTTAATTCCTTAAATAAAAAACAATCATCATTCACCATTTTTTATGGAAAATGTGGTTCATGAATGTCAGAAGAAAACCTACCTTATGCCAACATTAGTATCTAAAATGTCTACTTTTGTTTACACATATATTGACAGGCTACAATCTTTCATAAAATTTCTTTGATAATTTTATGCTTACGGTTCCTGTCTGGAAACATGGGCTAACCACCATTGAACAGCCCTCGGAGGCTAGAAGTTTTTATAAAACGTGGAATAATGCCAATGTTGATTGAGCTGGACAGAGGAAATTAAGGACCCCGATTTACATTATCTATGCATTGAATTTGGAAAGTGGGGGAGGAATAATCCAGGGTGTTTCGATGAGAATGAAGGTGGTGAAGGTGGTGGTTCAGAAAGCAGGTCGGGAGATACGTGGATATAATTACATAAATATGATATACATAAAATAATTAAAAAAATAACATGATACAAATGCAAGTTTCAAAATTTATATAATATAAATTATTAACATAACAAATTTTATATAAATAAAATATTTTAAACATAATTATTACATAATAAAATATATAAATATAATATTATACGAGCAATAGGGTTGGGGTTGGGTGGTGGTGTGGAATCATGTGGTTGCATGTGCATTGAGTTGGAGAACATGGCCAAAGCAACAAGCAACACCCTCCCTTAGGTACACTTGGCTATTCCTTATTCATTCATCCCATTCTCTTGGAAGCCTTCCATGAAATTGTAGCCCGTCTCTACCCTTTTAGGCTGTCATTAAATTATATTGAATTATCCATATTGGCCAATGGCTACCAATCCGGTGTTCCCCCATAAAGCCATATATAGAAGCTCTCAATCCTGTCATTTCTGTTGTGCAAGGTCATTGTCTCTGGCAACAAAGGTCTCAAAGGTGTACTTCAAAGAACTGATTTGAATCCATGGGAATTTCTCAACTTCCTTTACTTTCATTTGATTCGAATGGTAATGGTTCCTTACAGGGCAAACTTTTGGAAGCCCAGGCCAAGAGAAGGTTGAAAGCAATGAAGCTGAGATCAGCAGCAGTCAGTGGGAAAAAAGTAAGGCATGTTAGGCGCAGAAGGCCCAGAAGTATTTTGATGAAGAGGAGGGCATGTCCAGAAGGTTCTAGAAGGCCTGTCAACCCTATTGAAAAGAAGGTGAGAACCTTGAAGAAGCTAATTCCAAACAACGAGTCCATTGGCTTGGATGGTCTTTTCAGGGATACGGCTGAATACATATTGTCTTTGCAAATGAGGGTCAAAGTCATGCGGATTATGGTTAAAGTTTTAACAGGTTCTGATGAATGAATAGATGATATTCATTTGTAAAGGCTGATATATCATATATTTTTTTACTAATACGAAAGATATTGCTGTTTGAAAGTAGTTGAAATGGAAAAACGTTTTAAATATTAAAATTTAAATTTTTTTGAAATTTTAAATATTATTGCTTAAAAATAGTTGTACGGAGTAAATCTTCGGATTTCATATATTATATTCTTGGTCTTTTTTTTCATGTCGTTTCGTAGCCAATAGGTGTTTTTTTGTTTTATTGTGAGTCCATATATGTGACTTGATGTTGTTATGATTTAACTACATACAGCTTTGGGTCGTTGTATTTGTGTCAAAATGACCTTGAAAGGCACACCTGAATTTCTTGTTTGATACATTATCCATTATTCCTTTTGTTTCTTCCCCATAAAATTAAAATAAAATTTCCTCTCCAATTGCTAGCCAACTTAGTTAAGGGGGCAATTCAAGGCTACTACAAATAGAAGTATGTGATATGTATCAAATAAACTAAAATATATTTTACAAAAAACAATATCTAAATTGATAAATCTCAAAATAATACAAAATAAATTAAATAGGAGTCTGATAAAAAAAAAGTAACAACTAAAGCCTACGAATTCATGATATAATAGTTGCTAGCAATGTTGTCCGAAAATCAAATTAATTGATCGAATTGAAATTCAATTAAAAATCAATCGAATGATAGACGAATAAATCAATTATCTTTTTAAATTGAATTAATTCAAATTCAATCGAAATGAACTGATATTAATTATTTATTTAGTATTCAATCTTTCAAAAAAAGGGAATGTTTTGAATCCTTGAACTCTTAAACCTTCATCGATTACTTTCTTATTGAACTAATTTTATGTTTTTGCTAAACGTTATTACATTTAATATCAAAATTATATATTCAGTAAAAGTATCTTTAATCGAATTGGCTGGTTAAATGGATTGGATTAAGCGTTCAGTCCGGTTATTAAAACAGTAATTTCTAATTATACTTTAATTTCACTTTTTTATTGAGTTCCAAAAGAAATTCTGATTAAAAAAAATAATGACATGGGTGGGTCGAAGGTGGCCTTTTATCAACTCAGGATGGACACACCATCCCTCGCACACAACAAATCTTAGACCACTTAGGGCGTTTGGAAAGGTTTTTTTTTAAATCGAATCAATCATAATTTAAAATTATATTTTAAATTAAATTAATTAATTAATATTATTATTTATATAATATTTTATTTTTATAAAAAATATATTTTAAATTTAATTAATTTAAATTATTAAAAATTAATTTAATATTAATTAAATTTATTGAATTAAACGAGACGTCCATCTATCAATAAGTTTAGCTGTTTCTTCCCTTGGCCCAATTTATCAGTCAAAACATATTCTAAATTAGAATTTTCAACTAAACATTCTCGGTTATTGCAACAAGTACACTTTGGGAAGGGCAAAAAACCCAAACCCAAGTACCCAACCCTACGCCCCGGGTTAATGAAAACTTTTTTGTTTGTTTTTGTCCTTTTTAGATTTTAGAGTTGTTTGGCCTTCTTAACTCGTACTTAGTCAGTCTTGAATTAATGGAGCTTACATTAATAATATTATATATATATATATATATATATATATATACAAGGTACAATCCTAACTATTCCAGAGGGTGGACAGGTTCCACGAATCCCTAGAGCACCCCGAGATAAACCTTATATATAAAATATATATTAGTATTTGATATACTAATAAAAATTTTTTAATTTTACAAATAAATTAAAAATTTATTATGTATTTTATTTTTAATTTTAATTAATATTTTATTATATTTATAAAGTATTTATAATCAATTTAATATTATTTGTGAAGTTTAAAATATAAAATATTATATATATATATGATAATTCAATTACTGATCTTCCCAACATATTATATACTAAATATAAGAAAGATTTAAATCAGATAAATTACTATTTATAAATTAATTTCTAGCATTAAGTGACAATAAAATTAAACCAAACTTCCGCCTTGAACCTTGGCCCGAAATGAATGCCCTTCTGAATTAAAAAAAAAATAATTTGTAGAATGTTTTTTTCTAAGAACAGTCATGGCTGGCATTGAAAATGTCTCATTCTCATACGCCACCAAAGAGAGCCAAGGCCAGTAACTATTCTATTACTAGCTTAACCCAGAGCCTTTTTTCCCCCCTTATTTACGAGTTAACAGTTTTAGAATGTTAAAAGGGCGTATAAATATTGTAATTTAAAGTTAAACTTAATTAATATTATATTTTAAAATAATTATATAAATTAATTAAATTTAAATTTAAATTTAAACTCGCGTCATCGTTGATCAACAGAGTATATGAATCTTAAACCAACATATTACGTATTTCAGTGTTATTCTTACCAGTAGTGCATGTCCTTTATTTCTTATTTTCGTATATTCCAGTTTGAGAAAAAAATAAGATTATCCAAATTATAAACCACGAGATACGTCTAGTATTTAACTGAACAATTTTTTTTTCCCTGGGGGAGGGACATAATTTTTGCAGTTTGGATCAGATATTAGCCAATTACGACCGAAATTAATGTTTTTCTTAGAGAAGTGAAACAGGGGTCAGGCGGGCAGATTTTCCGGAAATATGAAAACAACACAACTGGCCTGGTCCCTGCAACATGGATATATGTATGATTCACTTCGATATTTTGTTGCGTCTGTTTCTGATTACAAGACGACTACAAATTTGTCTTTGCATGGAACAAGGTCAACACGGCTAAAATCTGTCAGTACCCTTTGACGCCAACAATACGAGGTTGAACTGTGTTGGGAAACAAAAAATAAAACAAAACAAATCCAAACCGGCACCAAAGAAGAGCTGGATTAGCGAGTTACGTGACAAGCATCGGGCGGTCCACTTGTCAATACCCGTAATGTTCATCATCAAAGCTGATCCATTCTTCAAAATCAAATAAATTTGGGAATTCTTTTTAGAATAAAAAATATTATAAATATTTGATATTTGATTTGTATATTTAATAAATGATATAAATTAAAATAATGATATGAATTAATTAAATTAAATAAGATTTATGATATATACTTGCACATAAATACCAACCACCAAATTCTATCGCTTTAATGTTCATCTACTATTCTATTGAAGAAAAAAATATTACAACAATAAACCTACATCGACTAATATTTAGCGGTTTATAAGTGGCATCGTCGGTAATACCAACGTTAAAGAAGTGCCAGTGAATGAATGGGTAGGGACTTAGCTTTAGGGTCCAGGTTGGAGTGTCAGCGTTGGGTCACATATGGATGGGTAGGGGCCTACATTTGGGGGATTTATTTCCCGCTTGTCAGAGCGATTCACGTGGACAGAAGTAAACAATTTAGAAATTGACTATTTGAATTACTACTTCTAATGCGAATTCACATTTATATCCGCCACGTCATTCAGACAACGAGTACGAATTTATATTTAAAAATAAAAATATTTACTTTTTAATTTTTTTATATATTTAAAAAAATATATTAATATATATTAACGTTTAAGTATGCGCTCTAAAACCGAGCCAATCTCTTTCAGGTGAGAAGGCATGGAACGAGAAGCATTGGACCCTTGCTTTGCCCTCCATCCTTTTTACCCTTTGCTTTTCCAATTTCTTTTCTTTTCTTTTTTTCAAATGCACTTTCAGTTTTATTTTTTGTAAAATGAATTATAAAATAATTATTTCATATTAATATATTTTTTTAATTAAATGATATAATCACTTTTGATTATGGTATAAAGATTATCCCAATATTTTAATCAATAATTTTCTTGCAAAATTTTCCTTTGATTTCTTCTTTTTGTTAAAAATCCACCTACACAAAGAGATAGTATCTAGAACTGTTTAAAGATTTAATGATTTGACCAGTCTCTATCATATTTAATTAATAAAAAAATTATTTTATTTAAATTTAAATATATAAATATTTAATATTAGTATTAAAATAAAAATAATATTTTAATATATAATTTCTTAAACATTGAGATGAATTTAATGAATTAACTTTAAATAAGAGATTCAGAAAATATTCGAAACTCAACTTGACCTGGTCCAAGTTGCGCCACCAGAAGTTCCTTTTTGTTTCAAACTTCAAACCAAATATTTCTAGGAAAAGCCAGAGTCTCCCATTTTCTTCGTATCGCACTTTTCAAAACATGTGTGTTTATAAGGTTTGACAACACACAAAGATCAATCTTCCTTCTCTAGGAGAAATTGGCAGTCTTGAAATTTGATGTTGCTGGTTCAACATCGTTGAAATCTGATATGTTCTTCAACATGAACTTTTTATGTTTTTATTTTTATTTTCTTGTTCTTTTTCTTTGATTCGAGAATGAATTTTTTAACTGTTTCAAATGGATCATAGTTCTTTGAAGAAGACCCATTTGTTCACAGACTAGAAAATTCCAAAATTTCTTTGACAAACATTTTCTAAGATCAGCAATTAACCTAGTTATTACGTAATTTGATTGTTTAAATTAAAAGTAAACTTTTGAATAATATTGTATTTTAATTATATTAATATCGATATTTGTTATCATCAAAAGAATAAAAAGTTAATTTGTTGTATAAAATCAATTTTTTACAATTAATTACAGAAAATATTTTATCAACTTAAACATATTTATATGCAAAACAATTAATTCGATGAATTTGAATATTCCGTATACATTTTATGATTTATATTATACATAAATATAAATGCAAATATAATTGTATACGGTAATAACTAAATCAAAATGAACAAATGGCTATGTTTTGAAGAAGAAATAAGATTAAGGTTTTAGAGCTAGTAAGACAATACAAAAATAGTACATTATCATTAGTTGTTGCTCAACTATTTATGTATATACCTAATATTAATTTAAAACTAAAAATTACTTGACATATATAGTATATATTTGAATATTTTAAAAATTTATCATTTAAACAGTAATGAATAGTGAAGATGAAATAATGTTATAATTTATAGATATGATACGATTATATAACATATGAATGACATGGAACATAAGATAATAACATGAACTTATTCATCAATTAGGTTGCGATTTTAAAATAATCACTTACTTAAAAAAATAAATATATGAATTGTAAGAGAAGGAGAATGAATAAACTAATTACGTCTTGACATGAAAGAGAGTCAAACAATTAGTAATATAATTATATAAGTATATTGTTTTGGATCTCACACTAATTGAGTTTTTTTTATTTTTTCATTTATTTATTTCATGCTCTTATATAAAATTTGTAGTATGATTATTAGTATAATTGTTTATAGGCTTGTAACACATTTGCTAATAATATAATTTTTATTATATTTAACAACTTTTAAACATATCCATATGCAAATATGTGGGAAAAATAAATAAAAAAAACATTTCATTAAAATTTAAGAAAATAAAATATATAAAAATAATTTCCATTTTAGATACTTTGAATTTTTTATAAAAAAATCTTTTAGATGGTTTTTAAAAATAATCACTATTTTTCATTTTTTTTTCATTTATATGAAAAAGACATTTATCTTTTGCTTACAATTCAATTATCCACACGTACTTTAATTTTTACATATTATTGTAAGTCGGATTTAATTTTTAAATTAATCACTGACAATTAGACGATAAACATATTCATTTAATCCGTGGATTCACCAAAACATGAGAGATTAAAAATTACAAGCAGAAAAAGACAATAATTTGATACGACTATCATTTACTATACGAATATTAATTTTTAATTTTAAATAAAAATCAATAAAAAAATAAAATAAAATTGATAATAAATGTTTATGCATTACAAAAAACTTAAATATAATTAATTATTCTTACTTTTAATATTGAATTCAAGTTTTAAGGTTGCATTAATCCCTGATTTAAGTTTAGATTGGTCCAAGGTTAGAGTCTTCTAAGTTAACCCAGTCATTTCAAACTTGAGCCACTTAAAATTTTGAGTTTTCTTGCATTCTAACTTCAAAATTTTTTATCAAATTAAATTTGAATAAATATAAAATAATTTTTTTTAATAAATTTTCGGATTTAAGTTTAATATAGAGACATTTGCCTTTTTTTTTTTCTCTTTCAAATATTTGTAAAATGGAAGCAAAAAATGTCAGATAAGACTTAAAAATACTGAAAATAGTGTAGTCCGGAAGGCGCAGAGGCTACAAGCAAAAACAAAATGACAGGCAAACAACTAAAAAAGTACTAAGCAACGTAGAGTCATTTGTCCACTCGTTCAACCAACAGCATCACTTTATCCTTTGGTTTTTATATCTTTATCCTTCATCCAGAAACAATAAAAATAGAACATATTTGTACCATAATCTTTATATGGAGAGTGATGCTTCAATTTTTTCAGCATTGTTCATTAAAAAAAAAAAGGAAAAAAACCCAAAATCAAATTCTTTTTAAGCTAGTAAATTTCAAACCCAAAATCGAAAAAAAAAAATCTAGGCTAGGAATATACATTTCTTTATTATGCTAATTAAGATTTCATTAAGAAAGCGACAATCAGGGAAGAGGTGACGAGGGGGCAGTAAATTGATGTGATGGTGGCCGGCCCCGGATATCGCCTGCAAGAGAAATGGAATGAGAGAGAGGGAGAGAGAGCGCCTTAGGCTGGCTATGGGTTGGGGCTGGGGGGGGGGGGGGGGCCGCTTATAACAAGAGGGGCGCGGTGCTGGACCAGAACCCCCCCCCCCCCCCCCCCCAGCTTATACAAAGAGAGGCTCGGTGCTGAACAAGAACCCCTCATTGGTCATTGGTAGGTGGTGCAGCCATTTTTAACAGCGAAAAACAGCTGTGGATGGACACTGCCTTGGTTTAAGCAAAACAAATATTATATTGTAATCTGTATTCATTCACCTCTTCCTGACCGTCTCCATGCAAAGCAAAAAAGTAGTAATAGCAGTAGTAAAAATAACTAAAGAGATAAATTTGTTTTTTCAGGGTTTGTTTGCTCAAGGTGTGTCACTGTTCAGGAGCCAACATCGCCGCCGTTTGGCCTTCGGCTGGCGCCGTTACTGAGGGCTGCTGCTCGTGGTGGTCCACTGTATCGTCAGAATCACAGTAGTTGAAATGATTGGTGTTGTTGCCATTATTTTCTCGACACGAATTTGCACTACTACCACCATCGCCGCCAAGCAGATTCTCGTTACGACCCTCACCAAGGCTATGATCATCATCGTCTTCCCCTTCTTCTTCTTCTTCTTCTTCTTCTTCATTGGCTTTGGGTGAGGGACCACTGATGATGGGCCGATGCTTTGGAGTTTGACCAACTATAGGAAGTGGCTCAGTCAGCTGTTTCCCGTCTCGAGGCGGCTCAAAAACCACTGGCAGATAGTGATCCATTTCGCATGGAAATTTAGAGTTTCTAAAATGTTCTTTCAACGGCTGCAACCCCTATTTGTAATCAAAATTGATTAAAAAAACAAATATTGAAACAAAATTAGACCCCTATGAAGAATAAAGCTTATTGTTTTTTATTCAACGTGAGGGGATAAAAAAGGGAAAAAAGAAAAGAGAAAATTTTTAAGACCTGAACTCTGGCATAAGTGACTTCACAGATTTTTCTTGAGTTAAAAACTTCCCAATGTTGATGATGAAAGGCCTTGTAAAGTCTCCAAGTTGCTTCCGGAGATGTCATGTTCACAAATCCATATCCCACATTACATTTGTTGCTGTTTTTTTTTTTCAAAAAAAAAAATCAAAGCAAAAAAGTTCAAATGACTCGTACAATTCTATGTACAAATTTGAAAAAGAGTGGGAAAGAAAAGAAAATTACTTAAAATCAATAGGGAGGTAGACGAAATCGTAAGACGATAAAGGCTGATCATCCCTGTCGGCGATTTGCTCGTTGCAGTGAATACAATGATTGTCAAGCATGTTCAACAACAATTTCTGACTGCAAACAACGCCAAATTCAAACGCAGATAATTAAATATAAAGGGAAGAAAAGACCAAAAATGCAATCATGTTAATTTTCTATTTAAGTAAGGATTTAGTAAAAAAAAAAAGAAAAAGACTAACCTATATTTGTTGGGAATGTTCTTAATCATGACAGTGGTCCTTGAATCTTTACAGTTAGATTCCGCCATGGCATCTTCGCTTATTAAGAAACGAGGATCAAATTTCTTCGCTTGTCCCCCTTTCCATGTCCTACCTCTACACAGCTGCTGCTGCTGCTTGATCCCATTTCTACTTCTCTGTCTCGATGGGTTGTTTTGGTTCTTTTTGGCGGTCTTCTTAACATCTCCACCACCAACCACCGTCGATGTATCAAACGAAATCTTGCTGTTGTGATTCCCATTAGGGTTTCCCTTGCTAGAATTAGACACATTCTTGGTTGGCGATTGGCTTCGAGAAAGAAAAGAACGAGGTGGGATATTCGGAGGATGTCTACCAGCGAACTTACGAGGCAACGACGGTGGAGACGGCGGCAGCGTGGGAGAAGATGGGTAGTTGGAATTTCTTGAATGGTGATTATATTTACTGGTCGTCAATGATTTATTATCAATGCAAGCTGTAAAAGCCTTAATGTTGTTGCCATTGTTAGCATTGAAGAACTTCCTGTTATATCCTCCAGGTCGACTAAATTCAATCACAACTTGCTTCCCATTAATTTCTTTTCCATTCATTTCTTTTAAAGCCTTGGCCGCATCTCTTACATCATAGAACTCCACAAACTTTTGGTGTTTCTTCAATGGTGTTTCCCTGAGTTCCTTCACGGGGCCTATAGATACAAAACAAAAACACAAAAAAAAAAAAAAGATGAAATAATAAAATTGAAATCATAAACATATAAACATTAAAAAAGCTGTTCTACTTTTTTGTAGTTAAAGACATCACTAATTTTTTCAAGCAAAGTGAAAAACAAAATATCGATTGAAACTCATCGGATTGACAACAAAAAAAAAGACAATCTAAGTACCAATCAAACCCCTTTTGACTCTCTTTTTCAAACAGGAAAAAGAGGGACAAGAAAGGAAATAAATCGAGAAACCAAAACTTACCATAAGCTTGGAAAATGTCTTTGAGTGCAGAAGTGGAAACGCTAGGGTCCAAATTGAAAACCACGACGGTTCCTTGATTATTCCCGTTGGGCACATCATTACTTGCCGGAATAATAAAGTGGGCCCAAACAGCTCTCCCCGATATGAGTCCACGCTCAGAAGGAGGCAGCGGAGCGCACGGGTCCATCGCTCCTGGTTCGCACCCGGCAGCGGCGGCTGCAACATACTGATTGCGAACCCTGGCTTGTTGTTGCATGTGCTGCTCTCGTATCTCCTTCAACGCTCTCTCCGCATGCCTCAGGTCGTAGAAATGAACGGTCACGATTCCTTCTCCGACCCTTTCCATCTGTAACCCACGTACTTCCCCGAACACCTCCAATTCTTTCCTCACTTTAGACTCGCTCACGTCGCATGGAACCAACGTCAACACTAAAGCCCTCGTCGCCGCCGCCGTCGGAGGCGGCAGTGGAGGCTGCGGTGCAATCACCATGGAAGCTGTAACGTACGCCATCGGTGCAGGTGCAGGTACAGGCACGGCGGTAAGGAACTGTGCTACGCCGCCATCACACAACGACACCGGTGGAGGTGCAGCGTACGGGTAGAAAAGTTGGGATGGTCTGAAGAGAGGAATTTGGGGTTGGCAAACGGCGTTTTGGGCGGGCCAAAATTCTTGTGCAGACGGGTCAAGGTTTCCATGGAACCGGACCAACCCGCTCTCCCCCATGGCTGTTTCAGGGGCTGAGAAACAGTAGCCAAAACTCCCCCCACCCCAAAAAAAAAAAAAAGCTAAAAAACAAGAACCCTTTCTTCGATTTTGATAAAAGAACCTGATAATTTATTTATGAGGGGCTGTTTTTTCGAGTTGAGCTTGGAAAGTTAAAGACCCGAGTAAGTAAACAAGATTTTTTGTTTGTTTGCTTGTTGCTTTCCATCTCCCATAAGTGTTCAGAGTTGAAAGTCGCTATGTAAAACTAAAAGGCTGAGAATGGGAAAGGCCTTGGGTTTTTCTTCGCCTTCTTGCTCCACTTAATGAATTTCCAAGCCAAAGGTCCCTAAAAATTAATTTATATTTGTATTATTTTACATTATAATTAAATTATTATATTTTATTAATATTCTGCAATTGTGTTTACCATATTTACTTAAAAATGTTAGTTTGTCAATTGCCACCTCATTGAAAAGATGAATTTACCAGTGATACCCTTCTTTTTCTTTTTCCTTTTTCACTGATCCTCCTTGTGATTTGTTGAGACGAAGAAATGAGCCGTACACGTGGCGATAGGACGAATGTTTGTGGGTTTGGTATTAACCAAAACCCGACGCGGGGAAGGGACGGGTAATAATTGCAGTATCGTACTTTTCGTGTTGGTATTCTGTCTACCCAAAATTTTTCAGATTTATCTGGAGTTAATCATCTTGTCTAAATAGATTTAGATTGAAGTATATCTAATTTAAATTTTAAAGTATCTTTTTCAAAATTTTAATTGATTGGATATGATTTAGGAATAATATTTTGTATTAACTATGAAAACAGTTCAAAAAACAATAGAGTTTAATGTATTTAGGCCAAAGGTGTTGAATTATTTAATTAAAAATATTTTTTATTAATCAATTTTGATTACTTTAAAATTAAAAAATAATGTAAAAATTTAATTGACGAATAAATTTAATTTATTTAATTGTTTTTATAAATAGCGTATTAAAATGGATACTAGATTATCCTTGTATTAATTAAAATAATTTAATTTGATTTTTAATATTTAATAATAATTAATTGTGAATTTAAAATAAATTATTTTATACATGTTAAATATTATTGTGAAAAATATCTATATTCAGCCTATAATCCATTAAATTAAATAAAAAAAATTATTGCCAACGAAAACCTTTTGAACTAAAATAAGAAAAAAAAATGGGTACGAAGAATACAAATTCTACTTAACCCAACTCTATCCTTAGACCCCTAAACATGATTCCATTTCTTTCTTTCCTTTCTTTTCTGAGTAAACCAAATTGAATAACTTAATTAATCAAAAAAAAAAAACATGGCTTAATTGTCATCTAAGGAATGTCTTTAAATTTCCAATTGTGGATTCTCATTGCGGGGACAATTTTATTTCAATAACATAGATTATTATATTTTTTCATAGATTGAGTTTGTGCTA
>JAQSVH010000008.1:5815362-5828637 GCA_029448705.1 Adansonia digitata
AATAAAATATGTATTTGGATAAAAAAAACAATCACGGTAAAGTAAGAATGAGAAATGAAAATTAAAGATATTAACGTAAGAATATATAAATAAATTATAGTTATAATGTTTAAATTTTAAAATTTTAATACATATTATTTAATATATATTTAAATATTTTAATTAATATATCAAATGAGATAAATAAATTTTAAAATTTTAAAATAAAAATTTAAAGTAAGCTAACAAAATAAAGGTAACTAACTTAAAATTATTTAAACAAAAAGTAAATTAATTAAAACAAAATAAATTGTTAAAAAAAAAATATGGAAAGGGATGTGGTCTAGTTGGCTACTAAATCTAGTCCCTGGTAACGGGAGGGGCAGCGTAGTTGAATTGCACCATGGACTGAGTCTAAACATACGTTGGTGAATGCAAATAAAATTTTAAGTTAAATACATATTATTATTAAATATTTTATTATTTTAATACTAAAATTTAACTTTTAAAGCTTAAAATTCTTATAATTTGATCAACTAATTGAATCAATAATCAAAATTTTTAATGATCAAACTTTTAATCTAATAACAAGCAAAAGAAATCATCTTTTACCAATTGAATTAATCTGGCTAAACATAGTGAAAAGATTCACAACAAAAATGATTTGTTTCTAAATGAAGAATCAATTTTGACATGAATTAGTAGCATATACACTTCTGCATACTTGTGATGAATTTAGGTCAAATCCAATCAAAATCTGATCAAATCTCAAAAATACTAAAAGGCAATTTTAATAATTTTAACAAAAAGAACTTATAAACATATTCACTAAATCTTCTTCTCTTAAATAATATAAGAAGCTTAGGTTTTTAATAAGTAAGTTAGCACACATTGAAAGTTTCAAAAATAATCATATATATTATTTATGATACATAATTATTCTATTATATTAACATGTTAAGTATTTAGATATTTATTTTACCGATATATATATATGTATATTAATTATAATAAATTAATTTTAAAATTATTTGGTGCTTGATTCTCAAAAAAAAATTTGGACATATCTCAATTTAAGGACTAATGATGATGATGATGATGATTATTATTATTGTTATTATTATTATTAGCTGGTGATGTAGTATTTTTATAAGCATGACGACTGACGAGACAGGGTGGTCCTTAATTCAGCATCGTTTCTTGTGTGAATGATAGATTTATTGAGCAGAAGGGTAGTGCTTGCTGCCTTGCTGGTGTATTTTAGCAGAAGGGTAAGGCAGGGCCCTAAAGCTTTATGGTAATGCATGGCAGCCTTATGTTTATGTCCTTACCTATCAGAAATTTTCAACATTTGGGCTCCAATAATCCCTTAAACTTACTTTCCTAAGATATGCTTTGTAGTTGAAGTTGCAGTGCAGACCCTTTTGGCATTTTAATCGGCAGCTGCTGCACCATGACAAAGCAACAACCCTTTTTTGGCTTTTGCAAAAGAAATAATAAAAGGAGAGGGGACCAGCTGGGGTAGCGGAAGAGTAGGGGGGGAACGCTCACTAGCGGCGAATGCATTGCATTTCAGCATGCATGAAATGAGAGTGGAAGGCAAGGCAAGTTTTCCTGCAGCCTTCAGTGAATTCAAAGCTTCAACTACTTACTTGATTATTGAAAGAAAATGAAAATTCATTGGCTGCCTCCCACAGCAATTGAAACTCCTGCTCATTAAACCCCAACTTTAAGATCATCATCTGCCTAGTGAATGTTCATCACCCTCTTCATATATATATACAAATGTCAGTTTTCTGAAACTACACACACAGACCAGATAGACAGTCCATCAGCATTGGCTTCACCATACAAAAACTTGGACATCTAATCCATTCGACAGTGTTAATCAGTAAATGCTTAACAGTCGACTCGACTCGACGTACTAATTATTAAAGGACATGTACGTATACCTACCATTGGAAAGTACCATTTTATTTTGTGCACCGACTTTCCAAGTTGGAAGATCCATTTTGGTTTTATTAATAAACTAACCAGCTCCAGTTCAAAGTTGACCTTTGTGTAGATCTAGAAGTTAACTCATATACTAATTGGTTATACATTTTCTATCAGAAAGAAATATGTATGCATGCTTTGTTACACAATAGTTATAGACATAGTAAAATATATATAGTTTATGTCATCAGTAAAATGTGCTTTGGCTCAAATAAATAAGGTTTAAGATTCCAAGTTCTGGTCAACTGAGTTTCAAGCGAATGGCTCCTGTGATGGTCAGATAATTGAATGCATGCGTCTCTCCCAAATCTTATATATATATATATATATATGTGTGTGTGTGTGTGTGTGTCCATATATATATATATATATGTTGGATAATCGGATGAATGAGCCTATTAATTTCCATGGAACAGTCCCATCATTTGCCAATTTACTTCAACTTGAGCCAAATGGAATCAAATATATATTTGTTGTTGGATAATCGGAAGAATGAGCCTGTTAATTTTCATGGAACTAGTATTCCGTCATTTGCCAATTTCCTTCAACATGAGCCAGATGGAATCAAATATAATATTCAAACTTACTAATACTGCACTTTGAATCCAACATGACGCATTAAATATATAATAATGCAAATAATGTTTTCTTTCAGCGGCAGTGGCAGTCATTTTGCAGGATGATAGATAGATGCGCTCCCTCACTTTGCCCTCTGAAAATTGAAACACAGCTCAAGTGGATGGATGAGTAAAGAGCCAGTATTTATAGTCGTTGCCTCTATCAATTGTACTTAGTCGAAAAACTTATAAATCAATTCCATGATTATTGAAGTGAGTTCGAACCGTTCAACTTATTAAACAAACTAAATTCAAATATCATAGTACCCAAAACAAATAACTTGCACACTTAATCAACCTTATTGCTGTTACGTGCAACACGCGCTAGTGTTTGAACTAGTAACATATAATTATCTTTTCACAAATACATGTAATTAATAACCCATAAACTAATGTTTGAACTAGTAACATAATTATGTCAAATTAATACAAAATTTGTTATATTTAATGTTAATGTTAATCTGAACTTTTTAACTTTTTATTTATCAGCGTTGCAAGCTTATCATTTATCAAGGAAATTCTACAATAAAATTAAACTTTATCATCGAATAAATACATTTGACAATAAATCTTTTAACAAAATTAAAATTCTATAATTAACTGCATTTACAAAAACAATTTAAAAATAAGAAATAAATTTAAACTACTATCATAAAATCAAATTAATTTTACATATTTTTATAATTTTTTATATAATTTAGATTTATTTAATTTGACAATTGTATACTTCACGCCAAGTTTTGAATAAATTAAAATATCTATTTATTCGATGCAAAAAACTTTCAACTATCAAAAATATATAATAAAAATATATTCTTGATCAATATAATATAACTATCAGATTTATTCAAACTTTATGCACACGATAAATACAATTATAATATTAAATCCAACGATTAAATTTTTAAAATATTAAATCATATAAAAAATTATAATAATATGTAAAACTCTTAAAACATTAATTGTATAAAAGAATTTACATTCACTATAAGTCGATCCCTCTTTGTAGATCCCTCTTTAAAAATATAGTAAATAATCATATGCTCATTTTTGTCCAAGTTCAAAAAATTCTTTATATTATAGATTAGAGGGGAAAAATATGTAGGTATCTTGATGTTTCCATGAATTACTCTTGCCTAGCTGCAGGACATAATAGAACCTGACAAAGCTGTTGAACTCCAAAATGAAAGCTCATTCATAACTTAGGCTACATCTTACCTTAGATTCATGGGTCCTGGTATCATCATCCTCATCATCATCTCCATAGACAAGAAATGAGATGGGAAAAAGGAACATAAATAATTAACCAAAATATAGGCCGAGCAAGCAGAAACAAAATACAGCTTTACTTACTCTTCAACCAAATGTGAAGACGAATTACTACTCTGCCCAAATATATCAGGGATTCCATCCCATTTCCTTTTCTCTCTTGCTTCCCAATATCCTCCAACATATCGATAACATCCATCTTCGTCCTTTTCAAACCATCTTGGCTGCCATCCTCTCTCTTGTAATTTCCTTGCCTGAATCACAGCCAAATCAAGTAAATCAACTGGAGTTAGTTTGGGATCCTCAATCACATTTTCAAGGTCTAAGGATTATGTTGCTCAAACTCTTCATTTTTCTCTTAAAATATCCATGTCCGACGCATATTTATATGACCCTTGAAGAACCCTCCAAATACATGGAAAAACTGAACATACTATGTTGGACATATATCTATATCCGACATTCACACCTGAGTCCTTGTAACGTGGCTGAGAACCTCTGCAACTCTCTGCTAATTTACACAAAAAAATATGTTCTAAACAAACAACCACTGTTTATGAAAGTAAGTTCTAAACAATCATGCTAGGATATTTCCCAAGTACCTATGCAAGGCTTACAGCCTATGGGCTATGGCCATTATTTGTTGAACTCGAAAATAAACACCCTAGAAAGTAAATACCTGTCTTTGTAACTGTTCCAACCTCAGCTTCTCTGCGTTTGCCATTTCATATTCTCCATTCTCCAAGTGTCTCTGGTCTGGCCTCAGTCTTGAGTCCGTTGGAGGCAATTTCTCCAATAAATCAGGGGTTAATTCATTTAAGGATATTGCAAAAGGGGTAAGATTGTATCTTGTCTTAGTAACAGATTTGTCTCTTTCCCACAGCAACACAGCTTCTGTCATTGGGTCATACCCTTTTGGTTTCATAGTTGGATCTCCCAGCACATAATACATTGCTTCGTCCCATTTGCCCACCAACATGGCCACCTTCTCTCCTGTCCTGTTGTCTTGCACAAATCCATGAACCTGAAATTATAGAGAGAAACCATCAATTTATTCTTTCTTCAAACTACAGTCAATCAGAACGGTTAACAATCACCTTATGACTAGAGTTTGTCATTTTGATCAACATCAACAAGGTTCCAAACAACTGTGTACAACTTTGGCATAAAACAGAGCGTCAAAATTACTTTCACTATCATCTTATGAAAATTTTGCATGTGTTTGGACAACTGAAACCTTTCAAACTCAAATTTTCTAACATTTTAGGGATAGAAGCAAATCAAGTAACAAGGTAAATCAACACATGAATTATTCTTCAGAACTGCTTCCAGGTTAGAGGTAAAGGATTGGCCCTTTCTGTTAATAGAAAACAAATCAAAGTCCACAATAAACAGAAACTAGTTAAACTATGGAATATACTTGATGAAGCTTGGTTCACCCATTCATGAAGGAGAATAAAATATGACCTGATGGGGATTTCGGTCTATGATAGACTGCTCCTTGAACTTGAGCTTGCAGGAGTAATTCCCACTGCCTTTTATGCGCATGGTTCCATAGTGATCACAATAGATTTTACCTAGAATTATATTGTATATGGACGTGGTAACTTTGCTCCACTGAAAAGTCTCTCCATCCTCAAACTGCAAAGTTAGAACACCAACAGGATCGAGTTGAATGGCTCGTCCCCAAAATTTTCCTTTGAGATTGGAGTCAGCCCAGAATTTCCATCCTCTACCCTCACAGTGACAAGCGACGATCATTGGGTGGTGACTCACCTGACAGCAAGCAGCTTGTCAAACCAATTGTTAGTTGAAATTTGTCATATGACTACCATACACACTGCCCTATTTCAACATCACTACGCTAACAGATAGGCCTTTTGCTTATCTTTCCGTCACAGTTTTTCCACTAATTCGGCCAAGAACCAGTTAGTCCAATGTAGCGTACCTTAGGTGTGAAGAATATGTACCTTTTCAGAGAAAAAACGAAGTCCTTTATCTGGATAGTCAGCCTCATAGGTCTCTCCAAGAAGAGGATTGAAAGGTTTGCACTGCCGACCTTCTGTTGATGCATAGCCAGATACAGCAAAAGCCGCAACATTTAGAATTCTCATCAAGTCATTTTCCTGCACCATGTCAACAATCACTGGCAATCAATTACAACATAAATAAACTCGTTAAAAAGCTGCAACGAATTCCTTATGCCTAGAACCTAAAATGAAACTTGAAAACAATGGCAACCTTTAGACATGTAGCAGCAAAACAAAATATTCCTGGATAAGTTAGGAGTAACAGAACCCAAATGCCAGCATCTTGCTTGTTAATTTACAGTCTAATGAAACTTGCAATTGCATTAGATTTCTGCAGCTAAAATTTTTAAACTACGAAAGAATGAAACAACTTGGAAGAAATATATCACAAGCAAGGTCTTTCTGGAACATCATAACGCATGAAGTGACCATATATTAGTAAAATGCCAGTTAAGCTACATAATATAGTGTCCCTAGTGCAAAACCTCCTTTCGTAAGGCGTTAATATTCAACTAATCAAGTAAAGATCATATGTGGTAGAAAATGTCAGACGGCAATGGTAGTGAAAGACGTGCAGAAAGACATTCAAGAAAAGGGTGGCAGCCACAACTTACTTTTTATCTTTTTTTTATATATATTTCTTTTCCAAACTCCTAGATATTTTAACGTTAACAGTTTCATTTGTTGGGAGAAAACAACAACACGTAATGTAGAAGAAAACGACAGGCATTTCCCAAAGAGTGCAGATTATTCCTATCTGATCTTACTTAGAAAAAGTATTCAAGCCTATGCATGAAAACAACAGATAGCTAGTTCAGTTCAGTTAATTGATTTGCTTGGGTCCATTTACATCTCTATTCTTATAAAATAATATCTTTATATTCACTCAAGATTCCAGCAATAAAAGCCTCAGAAAGACTATGCAAATTCAGGGTCTAGCAAGTTAATAATAATACAGTCACTGCTCTTTCAGCTCTAGCAACCAAAGTAATTTCAGGGTCATTCTTCAACTTGCTCCTTTAGGATGGCCAACTACATTTAAAAAGTAGGACCGACCAGATCTCATAAACTGTACCGCATTTAGCTCTTATAGGAGCTTGGGAAGGATTCTTAATATCTTGTATTTATCCCAACATTTGGTAAGCCGGGTCTTACCCCACAAAAAAGGTTTGAAGAAAGGGTAGCATCTATTTACTGTCAACAGCGAGAGTTCCGAAAGCAGGTAATGCAGAGGCTCCAAGGCCAAAGAGAAACAGATGGGGGCACTGATGTTTATAGCAGAGCAAGAGTGGTTGAAGGAGAGCATCTTTGTATAACTAGCACATACAAATGTAATATACCCCATTGGCAGTGGAAGGTCGCCCCTCGTAAGAAGCAATGAAAGCTACCAAAAGGATGGGAAAATATTTCAAAGCGGTAACCAAGGATGGGAAAATCAAGCTTCAAAACTGAGGCTCAGCTTTACGTACAAGTTCCCCAGCAAACCCAACCCAAAGAAAAGGAGTTAAAAAGCCAACGGCGGTGCATATACAGAAATCGTGTCATATAATAGATACCTAACAGGAAAAAGGATCTTTCCATTATTTATTTTCTTCTCTTTCTTTCTTCGTTGTTTTCATGTTTTCTTTTTTATTCATTTATTCTAACGAGAGGAGAAACAAATAGTTTATGAGCCAATGAAACACAATAACCCAAGAAAACTAGCAAAGGTCGCTATACAACTGCTAATGATAAAGAAGACAAGCTTTAAAAACACGAGAAAACTAAAAGCCTAAAATAATGTATTAGCGCCTTCTAACATGCTAATCTACATAAAGCCAGTACATAATCTACCTGAAGAAACTATAAGATCATGCTTTAAAACTTCTTTGCCACAAAAGAAAGCAGAGCTGAGGACCTGACCTGCTTTCCCCATTCCAAGGCTCGATCAACCAAGTATGAATACTCCAAATCCTCAAAGCATTTCTGCAGTGAAGAAAGTGGCTCATTAAAATACACAGGAAGACAGACACCAGACAAATCCTTTCCAATATTATCCTTGATAATAGACCACAAGCCAACTGGCTTCTCTTTCTCCTTTGGTTCTGGTAGGTTATCCCTCCTTTTGACATAAGGATATTGAATGGTCCTGACTTCCTTTTCAGGACCACATGAACAATCAGAAAAGAGAGCATCTTTATCATATATACAGCCACTTCCAGTTTCCCTACACCGATATGAAGCACTTCTTAGAGCTTCTGAAGACAAAAAGTCATTTGTATCAAAATACATTCCATCATCTTCATCTGTTTCAATGTCTGCACCATCTTGACTTTCATTATCCGCATCAGAATCAGTTGCACTCCCCTCTGACATGACAGAGTAGAAATCTGCAACATGAACAATACAAGAGAGTTGTTAAACTTCAAAATCTATAGAACACTCGGCAACATAAAGAATCTTGTCAAGAAACTTTTTCTCAATGAAAAAAAAAAATCTTTTCTAGAGTAATTTAGCTAAATTTTCCTGCAGTCAAGCAAGCAATTACTTGTCGGTAAGTAACGACCAACATGTGAGGCTTCCAATCAAGTTTGCCCCTTAAAATTATGAAAGACTAATTTGCCTACAAATAATTCTGCAATACTTAATAAATGTTACACACAATATCAGTTCAGGATTTAAAAGGGAGTGAAAAGGGGGGAGAGAAGAGAGAGGGAGATTAATAAGTAAAAAGAAATTGTTTACTACAATTAAAAGCAAAACTAACCGCTAAATCGCCTTCCTTGTCCACAATATGAGTTACGTTCCTTTGTTTCATCTACTACAGTAGTTTCCAGCTCTATTTTCTCTGTCTGCAAACAGTTAGAAGGTAGAATTGCAACTCAAAAGAAAATAAACTTTTATTATGTTGACTTTCTTCATATTCAAGAAAAGATTAATGTAATATAACTTCATATGAAAAGTAAATAAATCTGAATATAGATGCCAACAGAGAAAACAAGGGGAGACGGCTCTGGATATTTGAGTGAAAAACACAAATATCGACATTTAAATATAGGGGAGATGTTTGTTACACTACAAGCCTAGAACCAAAAGGAAAGAGAGATTTTAGGTGGATAGAATATATGGTAATTTATTTATGCATGGTAACATACTAACAAAGCGTCCAAAAAAATCATGTGACACTTAAGTTTCCGTGTCACCAACACCACATTCTACGAGATGGGCATAACATTAGATAATATATATCAACTCAAGCTACAAGGGCACAGTGGAAGAGAATTTAAGAATGCATACTATTCTACAATGGCAAATCACATGTACCTCTAATTGCCGCAAGGTTTCCAGTAACTTAATATGTTTGCGTTGAAGAGCCTTGAGCTGATTTTGCATCTCAGAAAGTTCTACTAGCATTATTGACTCACAGTCCTTAATGACTGCCTCGCCAATGCCTTCCTGTAATAACCGTGATCTTAGCTTATCAGTTGAGATGACAACATCCTCAGAAGTTTGAAAATCATTACTTGACAGCACTCTGGGGAAAAGATCTTTAGCAGCCAGCAATGCCTCAATCCACGCAATTCTGTCCTCTCTTGACCAACATTGCAAATGAAGAGTCTTCGTTCCTGTGAATATGGTAAGCCTTTTCTCATCTGACTTGCTTGCCCGAATTGAAGAAACCTGTGCATTTGTTTCCAAACTTTTCAGTCATCTTTCCCCAAAAATAGAATAAAATAAGATACATTGTTAGAAACTAATTTTCTAGGAGGTCCCAAAGCAATGAAGGGTAGAAAGAGATGAACTCGTTATTGCAACAGTAAGGTCCAGTAGGTAGCGAATCATCTTTCATTCTCTTGAAATGAGTCTTTCCTTTCTTTCTTTTTTTTCTTTGGTCAAATTGTGCTTTAGCTTCCTCATGGGCATCTTTGTTTTTCTTCCAAAAAACAAATAAAAAAGAGTTTGAACTTGTGGAGGTGTGCTATGCTTCACTAAAGTAGGCTAGTTTCCGTAGTCTGATTCTCATTCGAAATGATGAGAGTGTACTACTTTCTTATTACGGCTTCTTCCAAAGTGTTCATCCAGAATGATGGAAGTGCAAGAGAATGTCTGAAATT
Source organism: Adansonia digitata (assembly GCA_029448705.1). Classification (NCBI taxonomy): domain Eukaryota; kingdom Viridiplantae; phylum Streptophyta; class Magnoliopsida; order Malvales; family Malvaceae; genus Adansonia; species Adansonia digitata. The sequence goes on from JAQSVH010000008.1 coordinate 5,825,347, forward strand.
ACGTGTGGATGGTTTATTGTCACAACAATGGACAAAAGATGTAAAAGGCTCCTCTACCATATAGACTTTCTTCGAATGTTAGTAATCTTAATATTAGAAACCATAGGAACAAACTTTTGCGCAAACAAGAACTTCCATACCTCAAAGCATCCAAGCACAGAATTTTTTTTTTCTTTTAGAATGAAACCGAAAGGACGTTCTCTTCTTTATTCCCACTAATCCTCCAAGAGAATGTCTGAAATTATATTTGGACAGTTCATTGCCACAACAATGGACAAAAGAAGCATGTAAAAGGCTAGTCTACTATATAGACTTTCTCCCCACGTTAGCAATCTTAATATTAGAAACCACAGAAACAGACCTTCGCAGAAGCAATTACTTCCACACTTCAAACAAGCAGCACAGAATTTTCATTTTTTTTTTTTTTAAAGAATGAACCCAAAAGAACCTTCTCTTCTCTATTCTCACTAATTCTCCAGTCTTTCACGGTCTCTTCCAGTTTTGATTCGATGGGTCCTTCCAAGTGGCTCCATTTAAGGTAAGTACTAAGGAAGAAATAATGCTAAAGAATTTCCAACATACTTTAGTAGTATTAAATTTCTAGGCATGAATGAAATGCAAGCATCAATAACCACACACCAAGATTTAAAAAGTTTAAAAAAGAGAGTTTATGGTCCGTCAGTTCCTTTTCCTTCAAATAAAATACCAAAAGAACCGGCCCTTTTGCCACGGCAACAAAAATAACAGAAAACATGGAACTCAACCGAGCCATAAAAGTAAGGGAAGAAAGCAAAATAACCTTCAAATGAATTTCACCAAACGGCTTGCTCTGAGTTGCCACTGAGTTAACCCGATTGCTACTCCAGTTAGCTTTCCTCATGTACTGGACGGAGTAATCGCCGATCAGTCGCACGCTCATCTCCCTCGCCGGGCTCATAAAAATCTTATCAGGTCCATGGACCTTATAATATGAGAGAACGCCGTCTTCCAACACGAACCACCGCAACCTCCATCTTTTTCCGTAATTCACCCATTTGTACAGGATCCCAGCGACACTGTGAGCGGAGGTAACCTCTCCGATTATTGGCTCGTCGAACAATGCCGCCGAGGCGTGATTTGTTACCGACGGCGAGGATTTGTCGGTATCGGCGTTGATGGACGAGACCTGAGAAGAGAAACTCGGTTTGGAAAAGGTATTAACGGTTCTGATGGGTGTTTCAATGCTTAGCTGGCACTGAGGACCCGATTTGGTAACCACCGGGTTGGCTCGGTCACGATCGATGGATACCGGAGCAATGCAGCACAGAGGATTCATCTCTTAAAAGATTTTCAAAAAAACAAAAACCAAATCTTACATTCACCAAAACAACAACGGATCAGATTCAGACAATTGCCGGAGACAAGTAGAGGCAGCAGCGGAGCTGAAGTTGGAGCTCCGATTGTGGATAAGTCGGGCCGGATCCGAGGGAATGCGAGACCCGATCGGAGCTCGAAACGAAACGTTTGCGAAATGACATAGAAACGGAGACTTCCAAAGGGAAAGGGGCAGGTTAAGGGGGAAGTTACGAGAAGTTATAAAGAAGAGGTGCAGTGCGCACACAGATCCATTTAAGGCAGCGGTCAGTGATTTCAGTATAGGAGTCAGGGAGGCATCGATGCGTAGGTTAAGCTAAAAAACGCCATTAACATTAAATCCAATATATAAATGCATGGGATTTCTTTCTTTTTTTTCTTAAAAAAATAAATAAACAAAATAAAATAATTTTGACTTTGGTGTTTTTATTGGGGTGGCGATGATTGTGGGGGAAGACAGCTAACGTGCGCACTTCTGTGTTATGATTTGAAGGAGTGGAAGGGAAGTGTTTGTCCGTTGGGTAATGGCTCCACCCTCCGTTTTCAATACCATAATGACGTTTCTGTCCCTATCTTACACAATTTATTAACATGATTGCTACGTTTATTAGGGGTGTTGTGGTGATTTGGAACCGGGGTGGTGAAAGCGATTAGTGAAAGGACGGGGATTTTGATGCCCGTAATTGAGCAGCAGTGGCCACTGAGAGCACTGTGACATAAGATTGTTGCCTGTGACCAACCCGCCTGACCAGCAATACAACCCTTCTATTCTTTTCTTTTTTATTTGGAAAAAAAAAATGAATAAAATTTGTGTTGATTTTCATTGGACCCATTTTCATCTACACAGACTTACTGTGATCACAGTACAATTCTTCTTTAAATTTAAAACGGCAATGTGTCTATCCAAATACTTAAAAAAATAGACATGAAAACATGCTTGGAAAACATAATCCCGATGGCCGGTATTCAATTGTCGATACAGATTGGTTCTCAATCTTTACCTGCCGACTATAAGATATTTCACCAGATTTACCATTCAATAAAACATCATTAATTTTTAATGATTTGGTCTGGCTGCCTCTTTACCGGGGTGAACCTTCAATTTAAAAAAGAAGGGTTTTTGATTGCTGTTGGTAAAACTACAAAAATTCAACAGCTGCTTCATTGAAGTTTTTTTTTTTTTAATGGATGTAATGGTGAGGCAATAAAAAAAAAGTGTTTGATAGTTGGTTTCGAGTATGGGGAGTTTTTGCTTTTAATGCGTTTTTCAGGCATTTTCGAACGTCATTGCTACTATTATTACCGCTGAAACCTGCCCTTGTTTTTTCAAGCTCTGCCTGCCACTCTCGCGCACTGAATCGCTTTCAAAAAAGCAGAGCATCTCAGGAAGGCACCCAAAAAATATGTATACATACATATATATATATATATATATACACACACAAATGGAAGAAAATGTTTAAAAAAAATATAAAGTCCACGATATGAGTTTAAACAAAACAATAAAATTCGTTCAGAAAGTATTCAAATTTGACCTAACGTATTCAGATTTTTTAAATTATATAATGTATATACTATTTTTTTATAAAAAAAAATATATGTATTATTATATTTTAAATATTAAAAATTATTATATTATCTAGATTTTAAAATTTAATAAAAAAATTAATCTAGGCATGAATGATTTATTTTATTTACAAATTTAATTTAAGCATAGAATTTGAAAATTTGAATTATTAAATTAAATTGGATTTAATAAAAATATATAGTGTTTATATTATACGTAAATTTAACCTGATCATAGATATATTTACTAATGAATATACTTGCACACGAGCCAATCATGACTCAAAAAATTTTTTTTCTCTTATCCAAGTTCGAGTTAACTTAAAAGTCCATACAATTATTTAAAATAACATTAAAAAAATTTTAAATAAT
>JAQSVH010000008.1:5830295-5847179 GCA_029448705.1 Adansonia digitata
ATTTTATATTATAATTTTTTATATTTTCAAACTAATATTTATTTCATCAAATTCAAAAATTTTGTGCTTTCTTTTAGTTTTTTATAAATGTTTTATATAAATACAAAAACTTTTTGTTTTCTTTAATTATGATTTTAATAGCTATAATATTTCAAGTTTTTTTGTAAGTTATACGATTAATATTAGTTTACTTATCAATAAATATATTTGTTAATTTTATAATTTATTTATACCTAATTATAAAATAAATAAAAGATTTACTTATTTTGCAAAGTATAATTCTTGAATAACATTGAAATCATTGCATAATTATTACAATATGCATGGTTATTTTGATACTTTTGAAAAAAATAACATTTTAATTTTAGTAACACCAAATGCAGTAATCTTTAATTTTTAAAAAATAATTATTCTTAACTAAATAAAGTGATTACAAATAACAAGTGTTAAGATCATTATAACAATAAGATCATTCGATGATTAATTTATTGTAATAACATTAAAAATAATACCAAACTCTATCCAAAAAGTCATTGAATCCTTGAGATAAATTGGTTTTTCAAAGCAAATGAGATTCCAACGTGGTAAAAACATACGATGTCATCAATCATAATCAAAGTTTTAACCATAAAATTCATTAAAAATAAAGAAAAGTTTAACGAGTGTTTATATTACAAAATGAAAAAATATATAATTATCGTATTATTATTTTTTAAAATTTTACAAAAGTGATTAATTTGATGAAAAAAACTTAGGTGATTAAAAGGTATTTATAAGCACATGTTAACCAAACACAAAAGCAAAATACAACCATTAAATTTAAGGTGTTAAAGAAATAAAATTAGCCAATTTTATTAAGAAAAAAAGCAAACTATGCTAATTAGCTTTGGTTAATACACTAATTAACATGTTAAAAATAAAAGAAGGATTATTGTAATTATTGCAAAATCTTTTTTAAGGATTTGGTTATTATTTTCTTTACTTTAAAAAAATTAAATCTAATAAATTATTTTTCCAAAATTAAAAAATATTATAATAATTATTTTTTATTTTTAAAATTTTTAATTATATTTAATGATATTGATTAATATTTTTTTAATTTGATAAAGATAATTAATTAGATATAAAAAAATTAAGGGAAGTGGGAAAAAAAAAAAAGAAAAGATATGATGGGTCCCAACTCTTGGTTCAAGCCTGAACCTGAAATCATGATGGGAAATGTCCAATGTTTTTATTTATTTTAAAGAGCAACCAATCACCGACTGATTTTGTGAATCACATGAGCCAAGGGGGCCAAACACGTGTCACGTGCCTTAGTTGAGTTAACGTGCATCAGAGAGCAAAGCGCAGAGACGAGATTTGAGGTTATGCTGCCTTGGTCTTCCCCACCCTCGCTTCTTTATTATATATATAATGAGTTGCATTATTAACTTTGGATTCTTTGTGTTTCCTTCAAAAGAAAATTATTAATGTTTTATAAAAAGAGATCGTAAGAATTTAGACGGCAAAAAAAGGATAGGATAAGATCACAGAAGGAATGAGCGGAAGTTCTGAGTCTAAATTTATTTAAAATTTGATTTGAATTTAATTATTTTTTAAAAATATAAATTTAATTTAAAATAAAAATTAAATTTATTCATTTAATATTAGTGAGTTTGATTTTTATAGATGATTTTAAATTAATTTTTTGTGTTATAATTAAAATCAAAATTTGAATTGAAAACTTTTCATTATTAATTAAAAAATTAGATTAAGTTTATGATTATATATATTAAGACATTCAAATTTATTTTATTTAGTAATTTAAGTTATTTTAATTTAAATTTAATTTTATAATAATCAAATCAATTTCAAATCTTTTAAATCTAATTTAAATAACTTATAAATATAAATATCTATTAAAAAAGTATGGATTTCACTTTGTTTTATTTTATTTTAGTATCTTATAAAAAAAAAATAAAGTAAACGCGCACGATGATGAATGGGTAGAAAACTTATGTGGCGGTAATGTTACACGCATTGTGTATTTCTTTTTTTATTTTTTTTGATAAAGCACGCATTGTGTATTTCGAATACTTTCATTTATAAAATCAAGATTAATTGAGACCAATTATGAGCAATCCCTTTTGAAGTATTGATTAACTATTATTACCTTAATATGATTAAAAAAAGGTAAAAATAAATAATAATATATTTTTAGAAGTATGATAAAATATTAATTTATAAAAGTGGACATTGTTCTCATTACCCATTTCCTATATTAATTTAATTAATTATTTATCAATAACTGCTAAAACCATGCTTCAATTTGGGAATAAGGCAAAGGAAAAGTAAAGTTATAGGACTTAGTTTTATGAAAACAGTAAGAATAGAAATATAGAACATTGCAGACATTAATAAGGGAAATAGAATAACGGTTAATCTGGCAGTTTGATTTAAAAAAAACCTATAGATATACTAATATTAATTCCTATTGTTTTAATAAAGTCATTTTAAAAATTCGTTGTATCAAATCATTTTGTTGCCATTTCCAGATTCCAAGCTAAAACACATGCAGGCCTCCTCAATCCTCATCTTGCTTTTCACTCGAGCTTGAAGTCAGTTGAAGAGTTGTGTTCATGTGATTTGGTGCAATTTAGATTTGAGTTTTGAGCGATAAAGTGAGGCTGCATTAGAAAAACTAGTGTTTAGATCAGGTCAGGTCTGTGATTGAGAAAAAAAAAAATTTATATATGTCTTCGCTAGAGTCTATCATATTCGAATTAGTTCAAAAACGCATATTATTATTTAAAATAAAATTAAAAATTATTTTATATTAATATTTATAGTTAAATTTAAATAAAAATAAAATTTTATTATGTAAGTAATAATTCTGGTTAGTTCGATATGAATTATTGAAATACTTACCTAAGCACAATAAAAAAAATGATAAAAAAAGAGCTAGTCGAAATGCATTGAAAGTTCAATTGATATATGAGGTGGGCTGAATTATACCCTACTCTATCATATGCATTATGCAATTGGCCTTGAAATACAAAATTTATTTCATGAAATGAGAATTAAGTTCGTTTGATGCATCTTTTTTATTTTGTTAATTGCCTCTCAATTCCTTTTAACTTTTATATGTAACTTGAGGCAGTTAAAAGGTTGTATGTTGTCTTTGTTTTTTTCTTTGGCAGTTGTATGTTCATGTTGTTTGTCCTATAATTTGGGTGTAAATGTTATGTGCCATGCCACTTTTACTAGAAGGCAATGGTACCATTGATACCTCGGGGAATTTTGAAAGTTGTTTGTATAGCTTATCCTAAGAATGACAAATCTCTTAATCTTAATGTAGTGATTTTAGAAAAAAATTAATATAGGTAATTTTGTAGATATAAGATATAAAATTATGTTTTTGATAATTATTGATAGAATTAATTATATGCTATTTGCATGTTAAATAGATTAATTATCTTCACAAACATTAAAATGTTAAAAAAATTATTCGCATAATTTTAAAAAACGTATTGCCGTCTATTACAAAAACTAATTATTACGTAATTTTTGAAATACTTATTAAAAAAAATAAAAAGACACGTCACACAAGACTCATAACTTGCAATGAAATAGATATAGTAATCATAGAATTGAATCATCAATGTTTTAATATATTTTTGTTGGGTTTATGTTTGATATTTTTATTATGTATAAATTTATACCTTATTATTAAAACGGATTATAACATTTCATGAAAAACTTTTTAAAAATGAATAAGATAATTTTTATTAACAATATGACAAGATTTGATCCTTGAGGGTGTGTGTGTATATATATATATATATATAGCACATGTGGTATCGTTAATAACTTAATACCGAACTAAAGTTTATTTAGAATTACTATTATTAAACATTATATTTCATTGTAAATATAATATTAAATTGATAATTTTTATGATTAAAATATGATTTAAAATTTAATTTTAAATAAAATAATTTAATTATTTTCATTTTTAAATTTTTTTTTATTATTTTAGTTTTTTTGATATCTTAATTTTTATTAATTTTTTATAATAATATTAAATATTTTCTTCAATAGTAATATTAAACTAACCCTAACGTTTAAATCGCCGTCATTCATTGCTCTATGGAGTCAGGACCGGCTTTTCCCCCAGTACAAACCGTGACTCTCAATTATTACCCTCTGCCCCACTTAATCACAACTATACGTGGGTCCCAATATCCCAAATTTCTCCGATCAAAAATCAAGCGGTCCAGAATCACCGTCATATGATTATTATTTTTTTAAATACTTCTTAGTCAAAATCGACGAAGCCGTACCTCTCAAAGATTAAAAGACAAGGAAGGTTGTTGCGTTGTCTTTCTTTCTATTGTTTGATTGCGAAGAAAAGTATCGATCGAGAAAAAGAAAAGAAGTGGGAATTTGGATTTTGATGATAAAGTTGATGAGAATGGAATTTTGATAATGGGTAGTATTGTTGGTTTATTATTGAGTTTGGGTATTGCTAACGACGCCTGTTGTTTGAAGAAGCTAATACCGTTGAAACGTCGCTTCTTTCGGTTGGGATCCAAGTTGATTGTTGGCATCGAGTCAATACCATCGGGGGAGTTTGCTTCTCCTTATTTGCGCTTCTTCAAGCGCGGTTCATGACCATGATCCCTTGCCCTCAATTCTCTCTTGGATCTCGCTCGAAGATCCACCGCCATCGCCACGCAACACAGATCAACTTTCTAGCCTCTATTTTTCTTCCCGATGGACCCAGCTTCTCGCCCGGCTGTCGTTATTGACAACGGCACTGGGTACGGTTCATTTTCTCCCTTTTTAGCTCATTATAACTGTAAATTTATTGCTCACAATCTGTTTGATGAAACTCCACACTTAATATTTTATTTTAGACTATCTTTTTTTTTTTTTAAATCGATTTTTTCCCGAATTGGTCCTTTTTGCAGGTATACGAAGATGGGATTTGCGGGTAATGTAGAGCCGTGTTTTATTCAGCCAACAGTTGTAGCAATTAACGAGTCGTTTATAAATCAGTCCAAAACTTCTTCAAAATCAAATTGGTTAGCTCAGTATTCAGCTGGGGTAATGGCCGATCTTGATTTCTTCATTGGAGATGAAGCACTCGCGAGATCACGATCAAGTAATACTTATAACCTTACCTATCCTATAAGGCATGGTCAAGTTGATAACTGGGATGCTATGGAACGGTATTGGCAGCAATGTATCTTCAATTATTTACGGTGTGATCCTGAGGATCATTACTTTTTGTTGACCGAGAGTCCTCTTACTGCTCCTGAGAATCGAGAATATACAGCTGAAATTATGTTTGAGACGTTTAATGTTCCCGGCCTTTATATTGCTGTGAATTCTGTGCTTGCTTTAGCAGCTGGGTACACTACATCTAAGGTTGGTGACTAAATTCCATTAGTATTTGTTGTTTTCTGTTATTCTCTGTTTTGTTTTAGTTATTTTGGGTCAGTTTGGGTCCTTGATTCTCCATGGTCTTTATTGTTTATAGTAATAAACGGAACTTTTTAAAACTGGGTTTGAATGTTGGTTTTAGGATGGTCACCTATTCAGCTGTCAACTAATACTTTTTGTTAATTTAATGTGCTACGTTCTCAATAGAATAGGTGATCTAGGGTGCTAAGTTTAAAGAATGGGTCTATCTTGTATTTAGCTGTGTACCCTACATTATGTGCATTCTTTGTCTTGCTAATCATCCTTATATATTGATTCCTTCCATTTAGATTGACCTACAGTTTTCTATAGTGTGAGATGACAGGGGTGGTAGTGGATGTTGGAGATGGGGCTACCCATGTTGTACCTGTTGCAGATGGTTATGTTATTGGGAGCAGCATTAAGTCAATCCCAATATCTGGAAAAGATGTTACACTCTTCATACAGCAGCTCATGCGGGTATTTTTCTTTTCTTAACTCTCTACCCATCAACTATAAAGTCGTTTCTGCTTATTAGAAGGTTGTTTGTATAGTTCTTTGATATCATTGGCTTCCTGTTTATTCAAAATTTCTAGTACTTAGTTATTTTGTGTACTGATGAGAAACTTATCTACGTTCCTTAAGTATCATGCAGCCTTACCCATGGTTGGATTTAAATGCTCATGCACTTCCCTTTTAAATACTAGCTTTCAAATACCCATTCCTAGTTTGTGACAGTATCAATGCCTCCGTCCAATTGCTATTTATGCTGTGTGGTGTCTTCTTAGAGGAAACTGAATGACATTTTACGTAATGCACTTTAAAATTTCTGAATTTATTGCCCTGCTAAGAAATGCTAGTTTTAATTTGACAACAAAAGCTGTTCTCTGATGGCAAGCCAAATTAACGTGTCTTTTTTCTTTCTCTTCAATTTCTAGAGCATTTACATCCTGTTACCTTTCTTGATCTTATTATTTGTCCACCGAGATGGCTTCATAAAATATTTTGCTAGCCTTTAAACGCTTCCTATTCTAGTAGTTGTTATCATGTATGTGTAGCTTTGATTTGTGGATATGGAGATTGTAAAATAATTTGTATATTATATTCTTTAATTCTTGCCTTTTGACACCGCTATTGCAGGAAAGAGGAGAGAAAATCCCACCGGAGGACTCATTTGAAGCAGCTCGAAAAGTGAAGGAAACGTACTGCTATACTTGTTCAGACATAGTCAAGGTCATATTTTTATTTCATTGGATTATGATACTTACCCAGCTTGAGATAGTGTAACAAAGTTCACAAGTTCTGACATTCCAATGGTAATTTGATAATAACTACTCAGGAGTTCAACAAGCATGACAGAGAACCTGCAAAATATATCAAACAGTGGAGAGGTATTAGACCAAAGACAGGGGCACCGTACTCCTGTGATGTTGGTTATGAACGATTTTTAGGCCCTGAGGTTTGTCCTCTTTTTTCCTTGCAAACTCATTCCTTAGATTTTAGATTACTGGAACTTTTGGCATTTCTAAATATTCAATAAGTAGTTCTGGGTTGGGGTTAGTCTAGGATAACTAATGCTAGAGTAACATGTACTTATGGATCAATTTAAGCACCTGATTGGCTAACTCTTTCTAGTGGCTAGATTCTTGGCTGCCTTATGAAGATTTCCCCTTCTATTAATATAAATTTATTACACACAAACACATACAAACATATCAATCTCATGGCATGCAATCAATGATTTTCCTGTTCATTAGGATTTAATTATAGGATGTTTGATCATCCTTTTCCTTATTGTCAATGATTAAGCTATGTTATCTCCAGAGGCTTGGCGGCCTTGCAGCTATCATTTCATTGCAACTCTTTATTTATCAAAAAGCTCATTCATTCTACTCCTTTCTCTGATCTGCTTATGCTAAAAATCTCTCTTTAAATGGAAGCATATAAGTATGCCCTAGCTGTGATATTGCTGCCTAGATGTTGGTGTAAATCAACTACAACAAATTATTTCCTTGCGTAAATGTCAACTTCCATCAGCAGAAACGTAGTTGTGGCGTGTGTAGATGAGAATATTAGTTTTTCTTGATATTTTAGTGTTTGTTTCGTTTCTTAATTGCATGTTTTGGTAATTTTCTACTTTGTTGATGCAACTAGTTAGTTGATAATACACTTCTGTTCGAGAAATAAAAAATTGGTTAACCATGCTGCTTACAAATTGCTTCTTGAATCGTGCTTGTTGCTGATGTTTTTTTAATGGTTGGTTTGACAGGTTTTCTTTAGTCCTGAGATCTATAGCAGTGATTTTACCACCCCCTTGCCAGTTGTAATAGATAAGTGCATTCAATCAGCACCAATTGACACCAGAAGAGCATTGTATAAGGTGAAGTATGCATAGGCTCACTAGAAAAAGAGAAGCAGATTGCAAATTTTTGGTTCTTAGCCAAGATAAATCTAAATGAAACAATAAGAATCACATTTGAAGGTTGAGATGTACTCATTAAGGATTCATCTGCTAGTCATGCACTTTGCTTCTTGATGAAGGCTGTTTTTAATTTAACTTTTGTAGGATAAAGTTTTTGAAATGTGATTATTTTACGCTAAACTCTTGAATAGATTTCTTTCTTTATTTACGAGCTGATTATAATTTGTTTTCTCAGAACTGGTCTGATACTAATCTATATATTTAAAGTATTACCGGTTTGATTCCTACATTTTTAAACCCCCCCCCCCCCCAAAAAAAAAAAAATAGAAGTTTTAGCTTAGTTGCAAGATATTGATAATGGCTTGTGCCAATTGCTGGTCACATTCTTGATCATGACCAAAAAGTGAATGAAGCTTGCAGTTAAATACATAGACTGATGACTGAGTTGAGAAGAGAAAAGGGAAATTTTCTCATGTTTTGTCCTAAATCTCTGGAAGTACTTCTAATGCTCTTCATTCACTATTTAAACACTTTTCAGAATATAGTGTTGTCTGGTGGGTCAACCATGTTCAAAGATTTCCACCGAAGGTTGCAGCGGGATCTAAAGAAGATCGTAGATGCCCGAGTTCTTGCATCTGATGCTCGGCTTGGTGGGGAAATAAAAGTAAGGATATTGTGGTGCTTGTGTTGTCATCTTATTATCATTTCAGAGAAGATAAGTGCTAATCTTCTTCTGGGTCTTCACCTTCCAGGCACAACCTGTGGAAGTTAATGTAGTCAGCCATCCTATCCAAAGATTTGCGGTATGGTTTGGAGGTTCTGTACTTGCATCAACCCCTGAATTTTTTGCGGTATGAATCTCTGCTCCTAAACTTATCTTAGTCTCTTGTTTCTATACAGGCTGCTTAATGGCTTTGAATTTATCATTTATAGTTGGCCGCTGTTCTTGCTTGATTGATTTCATTTGTCAGTTGTCATATGCTTGCCATTACCATTGTCTATGCATCATTTTAATTTGGATTTTGGCTGAAAGTCTCCTGACATCCTCGATGTGCAGGCATGTCATACAAAAGCAGAATATGAGGAACATGGAGCAAGCATTTGCCGCACAAATCCTGTTTTTAAGGGTATGTATTGAGGAAAATATTCATTTTTCAGCTGATTATCGAAAAAGCATTCTCTGATAATGCTCAAGTGCATGACTTGCAATTTTCCACATCATCATGCACATCAAGTTAATTACCTCATTCCAGCTTTGCTTGGTGCTCGTGTATCGGTTATAAGAGGTGGTATAAAACATGGTATCCAGTCTCAATTGCAGTCGTTAAGAAAGGAAAGTTCTTACATTCATCTTTTAGTTAGGAGTTAAAGGGTCCTCACAGCAGCCTATGGAATGCAGTTAAAATTTGTTGCCAGCAGGCCCTGCCAACACTCATGGATCAGATAAGAGTATCAAATTGTTAATATATATATATATATGAAGAGGTAAATTCCATTTTTAGTGTGCAGCTTACTTAGGATGTGGTAGGGATTTCGCAAAATTTTTTTCTCATCTTGGGGTGGGCCGGAGTAGGGTGGCTGGTCATGTTTTGCTGGCGACAGCAGCAATCCCGGTTGCGTTCTGTGCCTTCATTCCACCAGTGCATTTTCTATTATAAAAGCAAGATTGGACATAGAGTAGTAATTTCGAGTTAAAAATTTGTTTTGTGACTTTGTTGTAATTGGCACTAGTCTTTTTGTGTAATATTTGATCAAAGTTAGCAAATTTTCAAATATGATTTCCTTGTAATTTGAGTAGCAGTATGCACGCTATAGGTACATTTTACAACAATTACGATGTTTTTGTTTCTTTTCCAATATGGGATATTATTTTTTCCTTTCACATACTAATTTTCCAAGTTACTGTCATTTTGGCATGCTATATATAGCCTACGGACAAGGAACATTTAAGTAGTCAGTGGCATATGAGAGTGTTGCTTGCTTCCTTTGAGTATGTTCCTACGTCTAGACATGGGACTGAAACAGGAAAGCAGCTTAATGTCCTCGTTGGTACTATATATAAATATGATCTCTTTGCGTTGCTTTTGCTCTTGGGGAGGTTCGAGGGGAGAAACGTGGTAATGGCATGAGTGTTTGGGTGGCCGAGCCATACTGATAAAAGTGTCATGATATCAAAAGCTCAAACACTATTTAAGTGAGGAATTTCATGGAGAATGAATGATATTATATTTTGACACTACGTTTGGTTAAAAACAAAAAAAAAAAAAGGAAAAAAAAGAAGCCATTACTGACCTTTGGTTGGAGTTTCTAGAAAAATCGTATGATTACTTAGTAGACTTGTTTTCACTTTTTCCCCCTCCCCTCTCTTTGCTTAGGTATGTTATATTAAATTAAAGTGATTAAAAATTAGAATGATTGATTGAATCAATTAAATTATAATAGTTTATTTGATTCAATGTTATATATAAAATTAAGTGTTTTAAGTATTTTTTAAATTAGTTTAATCGGTAAAAAAATTATTTTTTTTCAAAAATATAATAAGTGATAAGATTTTCAGCCCATAATCTCTTCAATTTTTATTAAAAAGCATATCATTCAATCAAAATAAATATTTTTAACAATTATTTATTATATTTGTTACTTATATAGTATTAAAAGTATTTTTTTAAATTTAAAATTATTTCAAATCAATTTAATACTCTTATTTTTTAACCTTGTTAAAAACTGATTTAAAAAATTGCCCATTTTCATGTTAATAGTAGTTATCATATGTAAATATTTATTACTTTATTTATTTTTAAAATATATAATTATATATTCTATAAAGAAATAAATTTATAAATGTATTAACTTGTAAAATTTGTTAAAAATTTAAATTTATGAAAAAAAAAGTCGATATAAATTTTAATTTTTATAAAAAAAATCATTTACATTTTAAGGTTAATTAAAAATTAAAACTTTAAAAATAAAATAATATAAAATTTAACAATTTTTATTTATCATCAAATAAATATATCTAATGAAAGACATTTAATAGAATTAAATATGATTAATCTTATTCATAATAAAAAAATGTTTATAATAACAATATGAAAATATAATAAATAAATATAATTATTTTTATCAATTTAATTTTTTTTATATTTTAAGCCGATAAAAAATACAAAAAGAACATACACAGTTTTATTGTCAATTTAAATTAAAAAAAATTTAGCTGTTTCTTATTCTATAATAATAATAATAATAACTGCTATAAATTTCACTGTATAAAAAGGTTTAAAGATAACATGCATGCTTGATTGTAACTGTAAATTATTATTCAGCTGAGAGGCAAGTTTGACTTGTAAGAGCAGGGCAACATATTTGTCAAAACGATTAACCTTAGCTTAAAATTACTTTATTATTCACAATCCCAAAAAAAAAAAAATCAGGCAGAACGGAAGAAAGAGCAAGACAAATAAAACATTTAACAATAATAATAATAATAGCATTACTAGATCCCTTGTTCTGATTTTCCGTTCCTTGTTATATAATCTTGCTTTCTTTTACTAGTATTTCTGAACTCTTTATTCCTTTGTTTCTCTTTTGCTGCAATATTCCATAGTTGATTGTTACTGGTGCGTCTTCTACTTTTTTTTTTTTCCATTTAATGATTTTATTGATAATCGTTTCCCTTTGGGTTTTGTATCATGGTCTGTTCCTTTGATTTCGAGAACTGGGTAATTGAAATTTATCCGTTTTATGACAATTCTACGACCTGGGTGTTTTTTTTTTCTCTCTAGATTTATCAATTTATATGTTTTAGATGGACCTCATACTTTTTCTTTGGTTTCTAATAATTTAGAATGTACCTCATACTTTTTCTTTGGTTTCTAATAATATGATGAAGTAGGTAGGGGGTTGTATATGGATATGTTGATAAAATATTTTAGTAAAGTTTATGTATTGATGCATTTTCTATCATGTTTTATGGGAATTTTTAATCGTTTGATATCTGGGTCTGGCTGCTAGATCTCTCTCTATTTTGCATCTCAATGCTGGTTTCCTTTTGCTACGAGTTCAATTACTTCTGATTTCCTTGTTTTCGATGTGCTTAAGATCTGTGGCTGCTGTAAATGTGCTACTAAAGTGATAGTTACCTGAAGTTTGGATGTTTTCCCTTTCATTACATTTATACTAGAATGCTTGCATTCTAGACGTAATTGATCTGTATTTACAGTTGACTTTTTTATTTTATTTTTTGGTTTTTTTTATGGTGCTTTTGGTTTCATACCGTTCGAGCTAGGAATAACCTTCTCTCTTTTGATTGGTATTAGTCAGGTTATATGTAATCAATGGCTGAAGAACAAATAGATTATCAGGGAAGTGGCGCCATACCTGCTCTTACAGATGAAGAGATGATGGGGGAGGATGATGAATATGATGATCTCTACAATGATGTTAATGTTGGAGAAGGTTTTCTTCAGTTGCAACGATCCGAGGCACCACTGCAACCTGTTAGCGTTGGCAGCACTGGACTTCAAGCTCGGAAAAATGAGTTTTCTGAACTGAGAGGTGAAACTGGGGGTTCACTAGGGATAAACATCCCAGGAATTTCAGTTCAAGGGAAGTATACTGCCCATTATCCTGAGCAGGAGGGGCAGCCGGTCATGAACAGATCAGAAATGGGATCTGGGAGTTATCCATCTGGATCTACTATTTCACTGAAGGGCAGTGTTATGGAGGTGACCCATGATACCCAAGTAAAAAATATGGGCTTTCAAGGATTACCTTCAGCACCCCAGAAGGTTGGGATTGATCCTTCTGGTGTGCCTCAAAAGATTGCCAATGCCTCTGCCCAATCCCTAAATTCAGGTACTGCTGGTCCTCAAGGTGCTTCACAGGTTCCACCTAATCAAACTGGTATGAATGTCAATCATCATATGATGAACGAAAATCAGGTTCAGCCACCTATGCAGAATGGTCCAACCGTGCTGTTTGTTGGAGAATTACATTGGTGGACAACTGATGCAGAGCTTGAGAGCGTTTTATCTCAATATGGAAGGGTGAAGGAGATAAAGTTCTTTGATGAGAGATCTAGTGGTAAATCCAAAGGGTATTGTCAAGTTGAGTTCTATGATTCAGCATCTGCAGCTGCATGCAAAGAGGGAATGGATGGTTATATATTCAATGGGCGAGCTTGCGTTGTGGCTTTTGCTTCACCACAGACGTTAAAGCAGATGGGAGCTTCTCATACAAACAAAAACCAGGGCCAGCCTCAAGGGAGGAGGCCAAATGATGGTGTGGGGAGAGGTGGTACTATGAATTACCAAAGTGGGGATGTAGGAAGAAACTATGGACGGGGTGGCTGGGGTCGGGGTGGTCAAGGAGTAGGCAACCGAGGTGGAGGTGCAATGAGAGGAAGGGGAGGTGTAGGTGTAAAGAACATAGTTGGGAGCTCTGTTGGAGTTGGAAATGGTGCGAATGGTGCAGGGGCCTATGGACACGGACCAGCGGGTCTTGCATTTGGTGGTCTGGCTGATAGCATGATGCATCCACATGGCATGTTGGGTGCTGGGTTTGATCCGACATATATGGGTCGAGGTGGTTATGGAGGTTTTCCAGGACCTAGTTTTCCTGGCATGCTTCCTTCATTTCCAGCTGTTAATTCAATGGGATTTGCTGGTGTAGCTCCTCATGTCAATCCTGCTTTCTTTGGTCCAGGATTGGCACCTAATGGGATGGGAATGATGGGCTTATCTGGAATGGATGGACCTCATGCAGGAATATGGAGTGACACAAGCATGGGTGGGAGGGGAGGAGATGAACATGCTCACAGGACTAAAGAGTCTAGTTATGGTGGTGAAGATGGTGCTTCAGAGTATGGGTATGGGGATGCAAATCATGAAAAAGGAAGGTCGAGCGGTGCCTCTTGGGAAAAAGAGCGTGTTTCTGAGCGTGAGTGGTCAGGTAACTCTGATAGGAGGCATCATGATGAGAACGAACGCAATTGGGATAGGTCAGAGAGGGAGCATAAGGAAAATCGTTACAGGGCAGAAAAGGACAGCTACAAAGAGCATCGACAGCGAGAACGCAACCTGGATTATGATGATGACCGGGATAGGGGACAATCTTCTTCAAGATCTCGGAGCAGGTCCCATGCAATGCCACAAGAAGAGCACAGGTCTCGATCGAGGGATGGGGACTATGGGAAGAAGAGATGCCTACCATCAGAGTGACAAAATATGCTGTGCATGGTTCTTCACTGTTTCTTATGAGACCTTTAATCAAGTCTTCACCCTCAGTTTCTTTCCCCTTGGTTGCTATATTCATTTCAGCATTCACTATGATGATCGTTGGTCCATATGCGGAGGGTGGCTTCTTAAGGGAAGAAGTAAGTTCTATTTGCATGGATGGTGGGGAAGAATAGTCCTCCCTTTCCTTTCTTACTGCATTCTAAAGAACCAATATTAGTTGAAACACTTAGTATTAGTATGTTGGAAAACATAGTATTTTATTCAGTGTGGATATTCTTTGTGGGGTCGGAATCCTAACTATCATCCGACAGTGGACTATCCACATTGGGTTTCTAATTATCTGCCAAACCCTTGTGTGACGTAATGCTTTCTTGGCTTGTGATCTTGATGCTTCAGAAAATCCTCTGGTTTATATGGTTGTTGGGATTTATATGTTGGAAATCTTGTTGTCATATGATTGTGATCTTGGTTGATAAGAAATCCTCCTAGCTTGTGATCGTTTTGCACATCTTTTTATGGCGGCACAAGTGGGAGGTTTCATGGTTCAGGAAGCTTTTTTTGGCTTAAACTTTTAAAAATGGCTAGATGATGCTGTATGGTGGCGTCTCTTTTTTCAGTTTTATTCTTGCTTCAATTTTGTATCATGATTTTCTCTGGTTATTGTCTTCTTTACTTTGCTTTTACTTGTTCTTTTTCTAGATGCTTACCGCTTGGTTTTTAATCGAAAGACATTTTTTTTTTTGAATAATGCCTGTAGCTGAATATCATGATGTGCAATATACTTATGAAAATCATTGTATAATTTTTCCTTTACCTCTTTCAAATGTTTGAAACTTTACTTTTGGTGGGTTGCTTTATATGTTAGAGATTTTTACTTTTCTCCCATACTTAGTCATCCAGTTGTCTTTTCCCCCATTGTTAGATTTTGGGAATTTCGTGTATTCTTGTTTGCTATCCTACTCAAATTTCTTCATCCTACAATTAGCTTCAGTGTGCCTTTCTTTTTTTGTTTGTTTTATTTTTGGTATTTGAGGTTGTCAAGGATTGAATCCTAGTCGCTCGAACTTAGAGTTAAGCATTCTACCAACAGCAGACCATACAGTTGTTGGCACTCAAATGTGCCTTTCATTTTCTAAATAATGGTATTGTGCCAGTTATGAGGAGTCAGTATTATTCACCTTACTCTATGGCTGACTCCATGCTTCTAGTTTCTCTTTCTAGTTTTAACAAAGAGTTAGTCGCTCTTTGACAAAGGTTGCAATCTAGTGTCGTGCATGTTTGTTAATGTTCAGCTGACAAGGCATTATGTTAAAGCACTAATAGAATCAGGGTTGCCTAGTGTATACCTTTCTCTTATTTCTCCTCTGATGATGCATCTTTTTGTCAGCCTTTATTTTCCTAATCTTTCTGTAAGTTAACACAGTATTCCAAATTTAACAATATGACATGTTGAAACCTTTAAGTAATCCTTTGAAACAGAGACAATTTTGTACCTAGAATGCTGTAATATCCAGTTTTAGTGTCCAATTATTAAAGGGGTTCTGCAGACTCATTCAATGCGAGCCTGAATATTCCTTTGTAATCATCATCTAGCCCAACTGGTTGTCTCACAGAGATGAGTGCCATGCCTATAGGACTCCTAGTATCACCGTTTACTATTGAAATATGATGCGTTGCTCTTCGAACATACTTTCCGTGAGTGATGTGGGTAGATTGTGGGGTTGTTTCTCTGGCTTTCTTTTTTTCTTCTTCTTGTCCTCTTTAATGTCTATTGACATGGGGGTTTCTTTTTATCATCACATCCAGGGACTTGAATGAGCAACTTTGTTGAGGAAGATGTGTTAGAATTGCTGGCTTCATTGGTGTGCAAAAATATTATTTTTCTTGGTGATATGTTTCAGGATACAATCACCACTTACATTACAATTTCTTGTAAAGCATTTTGTTTGTCTTGTAAAGTTGAATCTGTTCATTAGGTCCAAAACTTGTAATGGCCTCTTTCATTGTTTATATGACCATAGTTGGCTTTCTAACTAGCTTTATAGCAGTTTTGTAGAGAAATCGAGGCCGACACTTGTAATTTGATATGTTAGCTTTGTCTTAGAATAGGCATAGATGAGCTAAGATTCAAATTGTAACATGGGGTCGCTGTTACAACTGCAACCGTCAATATAACATTTGTGTTCCCAAGTTTCTGTATAAGCATTTTATTTCCATCAACTTGTGAAGGGTTATGGAGTTTTTTTTGTTATCATACTTAAGCGTAGGAGTGCCAAGTTATTGCTTGCCGATCCATTCTGTATGTGCCAGGCAGAGAATTTTGGGTTCTGCATTGCAAGCTGATGATGTTTTCGTCGTATGTTTGTTGGAGTTAAGCTTAGGAAGGCCATTCTAATGTATTCTTATATGATAACCTCTTGTATAGATCAATTTTTCCAGTCTTTTTTTTTTTTATTTTTTTATTTTTTAAGAAATCGGATTGTAGCATACAATGTGTATTAGAACCACTGGTTTTTTATCCATGTTTATACTCATTGTATTAAGGAGCAACAAATCATCCTTGAAGTTGTTTTTGGCCAGTTAAGCTCCATTACTTCTGATGATGGGTGGCCATGGCCTCATGGGGAAGTTCGGTCTGTAAATGTTTAAATTCATTGTCTGTTGGTAACTCCACGTTGTCATGTCTTATTCATTGTTGTATGTAATGGTTTCTTTTCATGTAAGTTATTGCATCGTGTGTTATTATCGTGAGAAATTGAGTTTTCGATTATGTACGATTTT
>JAQSVH010000008.1:5896048-5911894 GCA_029448705.1 Adansonia digitata
AGAGAATATATTAAATTCTCTGGTAAATGATTTTGACTCTATAAAAATCATGATAATTGTCAGTTCGATCTTGATTCATAAGATTATCCATAGACTTTTTGTTCCACTAGACCACTTAAAGAATAGCACTAAATTCTTGTCAGCCAAATTGAGCATAAAAACTGTGGATTCCTTTATCAGCGATGAAATGTAGTGTGCAACATATGCAGAACAAACTGAAGGAAATAACATGCACCAATTAGTGAACCTGAGACCTGTATTCCCTGCCACGAGTCTCTGAGTTTATGAAATCTAAACTCTATATGCCAAATTGTCCCTGTGAACTCCACTAAAATCATACAACACATGGAGACATACAACTGGGACTACCAAGTAAGTTCCCAAATGACATTGGTAATTCAGATGCTTCTTCAGGCCAATAACTACAGCTCCGTAACTCCACTAGTTAAAAATCAGAATCACAGTGGAGTGGGAGCAGATAAGAGTCAAAACAATTATCATAAATAAGTTTGATATAGATCCATAAATTCCAAATATCTATACATGTATTTAGATAAAGCAGGAATGCCTTGAGTGCAGCAGTGCCATTTGCACCAGTCACTTCCACATGGTAGTTTACAGGTTTCATGCATTTTGTTGAAAACATGAAAATAATAAATAACCAAAGCTCATTTGACAAAGACAATAAAGTTGAAGCAAGCAAATATAATTTTAAACTCTGTAATATTAGTAGAAGATAATTGCATATATGAATTCAAGATATCTGTCAACAAGATGCATGAGTTTAAAAAAAAACAGATGAAATAATTCATTTGGAGAAAGTTTAGCTAAAAGGGCAGCTTATGAGCTTAACTTCATTGCAGTATGCGCAGCTTGATAAAATAGGTAGGTTTTTGAGATTCTCACATGCAGCGCCAGCCATGATAATAGGATCAGTCGAAGAAAAATATGAGATCTAACTGGTGGTAAAAACCTCCTGAAAATATCAACAACATCTAAATTAACCAAAATTTCCTAAAATGGCATATTTAAAGAGATAATAAGAACTTTGCCACACCTAAACACCGCAATTCGATGCAAACTTGTGGTTTGGCATGTGTAGCAATTTTCTGTATAGCACGCAGCAAAGTTCCATAGTAAAAAATGGTGATAAATTTATTGATTAAAAAATTCCTGGAGGACCTACACTGAACCATTTCACAGAAAATTAACAGAACAAATTCTAAAGTCTGAACAACTTAACCAAGATGTTTCTGCCAGGTTTAAGAAAAAAGACAAAACGTCCGTAAGTCAATTCTCTCCCCTGTCATTTCTCCATAGCCAGTCTTTACAAATCTGTCTTAAGATTTCTGAAATAGAAGATTATCCACCTAATGCATAGTATAGTTGAAAGGCCTTTGCAACGTGCAACTCATAAACAAACCAAATCTAAGTGGACCTTCAACCCATACCGAGCAAGACATACTTTCAGACTTTTCATGCAAAAATATAAAGCACTTAAGAGATTTAAAACCTGCCCCAGACATAGCAAGACATCCACCACTGGTTTCTTTTGGTATTTAAGGAAACTAGCTGACATCTGTAAAAAGCGTATGATTAACAATTTAACACTAATGCTAACAACTAATGAAGTCATTTATGCTAGATATATAGTTAACAGGGAAACCGAAGTCTAAATAGCCTTATCACAATTGATAACACGGAGTTGAAGCTGGCAATAACTTGAATGGCAGGAATCGCAAAGGCACTGCCTTTTGCACTTGGAACGTTGTGTATCGAACACGGAAAGTTGACGTCACAGTAAGTTTGCCAAAAAAAGCGGGGAAGGGGAGGCAAAAAGTCGAGAAATATAAACAGATTGAAAAGGAAAATAATCCCATGGAGGCATAACATCAAATAGAGGATGACCAAACAGAACTGTCCATCTAAAACTCGGAACGAAACTTCAAAATGAAAATTTTACCAGTAATGTAAAATGGGCTTTTAGAGAAATTAAAAAGAGAGAGAGAGAGAGAAGGAACGTACAAAATCATGGAGATAATAGCTATGGCAATGGGTACATAGAAGGGGCAGCCACCATGGACGGCACAGCTAGCCTTAGTTTTTTTTTTCTTTAACATATGATTGATAGTAGATCAAACTAAGGACTTGATGTTGTAATTCTTCATTTTCATGACACCATCGTTTCCATTTCCAATTGCCATGTAATTTTTTTTAATTTTTTTCTGCTGAGTAATCAAAGCAACATTTGCCGAAACCTAGGAGTTTCCAAAACTTTTAAGGATTGATAAGGCTTCGATTTTTGTAAAAATAATAATAATAATAATAATAATAATAACAATAATTAATAAATAAATAAATAATAAAAATAAAATCTTGGATGCAGTTATGTCCTTCGAATCATTTGAAAAAAATTTTAAAATATAAACAAAAATTGAAGGTATTCCGTCCCATTAAAAAAAAATAAAAAACCCAAAATTATATAAATGGATCCGTTTTTGATTAGATATTACTGCTGCTCCTTTCGTGTTTGTTTCAATAAAATATTAGATATTTGTGTCCAAATTTGTATTTGAATAGAATATAATTTTTAAAAATACGAATTTTTTGCTAAAAAATATTGATTAAATCCTTGAATATCATTCATCTAAAACCAGGTAACGTAGTTAAGAGGCAATCCCAAAAGAAAATATGCAAAATTGTAACTTTACAATGGCCACCTTTGTCCTTTCCTTTCCTTTCACAAGGAAAACAAATATATAGCAAAAAGTTCACTAGAAAGTGCATAGAAAAAATGCATGAAGAACGTGGAAATATTAGGCACTGCAAAAAAAAGAAAAAAAGAAAGAAAGAAGACAAAACAAAACAGTACGCCAACATATAATGGCTATCAAAGTACTATCAGCAAACTAATAAGAGCTTCAGCAGCAAGTTGTTATCGCCAAAAATTTTGATTGCTGTCGAAGTTTTCAACCACAGCAAAACCATTTTCTCTGCAATGGGTTTGAAAGAAAAAAGAGACGTTAGTAATGGAGCGATTTATCATTTATGTGATATGGACGTTTGATTTGATTGGACCCCAAGAATCTGTGAATTTTAAGGTCTGACCTTGATGGAAAATTTGAGTTTGTTTCTCCTCTGCTTTTGCTGTGATTTTACAGCCTCGGTGGAAACAACTGTAACGTTTCCTCCTGTCCTCTTCTCATCTCTAGCTATGTTAAATGTGGCAGTAAAACCTTCAGCTGAAGCTGGATCATTTACATCCCATTCACCAAATTTTGGTAAAGGTTGTCCGTTTTTAGACTGCAAACATGAACAAATAGTAACAAATTATTTTATCAAATCAAAGCCAAAAAGAAAAAGGTTTTCCAGACAATTATGACATTAATCTTCTATTACTCTTTCTGGGTAGTAAAAGGAAGACAGAAGCTATCAAATTGATTTAAAAAAAAAAATCGCTGTTACAGAATGAAAAACCCAGAAAGGAAAGAGTGAAAGAGAATCTTACAGATGACATTATGATGAGTATTAATTTTGATTGATGATATTATGATGATGAGGATTTGAAACATAAATCAAAGGTGGGTAGATGTATGTCAGGATTCTTGGGTTTTAAAAAGTGGAGGGGGGGGAAATGATCAAACAATGATTTGATCTGATTTTCCACACGTTTCAGACTCGTCTAAAACGCGGGATCTTCCCACTTTCCATTTTTTTCCTTTCCTGGTATTCTCTGTTACTACCTTTGTCCTTCGCTTTTACTCGGTATAAAGCAGTGGGCTTCAAAGGTAGGCCGAGTTGGGTTGACCCACTTTCTTCTAAATAATTTATCTAAATTACTTTTGATTTAAATCATTTTAAGGTTTAAATTTAAATTTTTTTAATAAATTAACTTAAATTTAAATAAATTTTTTGACTTTGGTTGAATATTGAATAATTTGTTACGCTATGTTTGAAAATATTAATTTAAAATTAAAATTTTATTTATTACATAAATTATGATAATAAAATACATATATTATATATAAATTAATTAAAATTTAATATGATTATGTATTTAAAAAATAACTGTAAATATTATATTAAATGTATTTTATTACTCAATTTATATTATTTTTAAATTTAAAATCATATTATAAAATTTAAATTTTCAAACACAGTCAAATTTTAAATTATTATTCTAAACCCTTTTCCTCAAAAAAAATTAACAATACTGTGAACAACGTATATTTATCACAAATTGCAATAAGCTCAATGTTCCATTTCTGATAAATGAGACACAACGCGAATCGTTGGCTACAAAAGTATGAACCCTGCATAGGGTGGTCAGACCATGTATAATGATATACCAACCTAAACAAGATAATGGGATTCAATTTTAAGGAAGCAGGTAGGAAGTTCAGAGGATTGATTATGACTTCGTTATAAAACGGTTCCAGTAGCCATGTTTGCAGGAGAAGATGGTGGGCAATGAGGGCTAGCCTTGCTCTGGGATGACCGCTTAGAACTCCGCATCCCGATGCCCTGTACCAATTAAAGACAGATGTAAGATGATTACAAATGAATCAAATGGATTAAGCATTATGCAAGCGTTTAACATTTATCTTACTTTAATTTTTTCTTAAATATTCGTGTTTAACATTTATTTTTAACATGTTTTCTAGCATAAGTATCGGGATTTGAGGTTGTGAGCCTCTGAAACACTTTAAATAGGTGAAAAAAATTTAAAAAAATTAAATATATTCATATCGAATATATATTTATATCCGACACTTATACTTAAATGCAAGTAACATATATAAAATGAGTCATATGATTATGACTTTAACGCTCTGCAATTAGTACACTTTTTTTTCTTTACTACTATATTCGTTAACGCAAAGTAATTCAAATATTTTCCATACTATTTCATCAAACATGCAAAACACAAAATGATTTCATTAATCAATCTGCCTCCACATTCGCACAAAGTTTCATTGGGAAGTCATGCTCTAATCCTCGTCGGGTCACGTAGCAATGTCAACAAAGAGGATTGGATATCCAAGCACTTGGATGTTCTAATAATTTGAACTCAAAAATTCGTCACAATATATATTACTTGGATTTTAGTGTGTTGGGTATGAGATTATCCAATACGAGTATATTTAATTTTTCTGAGCTTTTCATATATTTGAAAAGTTTTTGGATGATTACATCTTTATACTCATATCTAAAAATATATTAGATAAAGATGTTAAACATGAAAGAGTTGAAGCAGCGTAAATCAATATATATATATATATACAACATAGGTCATATCTTTGTAATCATATCTAAAATTATATTAGACATAAGTATCGGATACATATCTTAAAAAAGAATGAAAAGTCTGAATTTCGATCCCAATTAAGTTTTCCAGCAGAGTTCTTGATTGAGATACTGACAGGAGAGGCTTCTCAGCTTCTGCAACAACAGAAAAACAACTTAATGAAGAGCATGGACACTTAACTATCAAGTGCACAAGATTAACAAATTGAGACAGGGGAAGCATTTACCCTTTTTCTTTCGTCAACGAACTATTGTACAATGACAAAAATGTCCAGCCTCTTTGGCTTTGATAATCCTCTACCTTAAGCCCCATTTCTCTGCATGAATCTTCCAAATACTTCCTTACGTCACTCTGCAATTTGGAGAACCCTACTTTGACATACATCTCTTTCTTCAGTGGTTTTCTCGGACCCGCATCTTCCAATTCTTTCGGTAAATCATGAAATTGCCGACGAGAACATATGTTCGGTGGCATCTTATTTCTTACAGACATTACAAATATTTTCGTAGTTAACTATGATCTTAAATATTGACGACAAAAAAAACTAAAACTACTAAATAATGACCGTAATGCATGTCATCTCCAACAAGTTCTCCCATTTCCGGATGCAAACCATGGTTCAATTGTTCAAGCCCAAGAGCAAAGCTAAGGTCTTTAATAGAGCTTTTGCCTTCAAATTTTACATGATTTTTCTTTCTTAAATTACCTAAAACTCCTATAAAAAATATAAAATAAAATACTTAAGGTATAATTTTATAAGTGATATTTAAAAAAAATAATTTGTAGTATAAACTACTTAATACTATTAGAATTGATAACACAAAACAGTACTTCAGAATTTTCTCAATTCTATGAAACAAAATATAAGTATGACATCCTTTTGAAAAAAGACTTTATCTGAGTAAATCTCTCCTTCACCATTTAAAGAAAATTATATCTATAGTTTGCTTCATTAATCAAGGAGAGAACTTGAAAAGATCCTTGTATTAAAAAATTAAGAAAAGTGGATCTTGCTTAATTAGCTAAAATTGTAATAACAAGGTACCATAAATGAAAGCAACAATCTTTAAACGTTCTAATCCAATCACTTAAAGTTGTAAGAATGATGAAGTTTAAGGGTCCATAATCAACTTATTTCAATAAGAACTGGTATCTACTTTAATAATTATAATAATAAATTATGAAAAAAAAGATCATTTAAGAATTAAAGAAATTGATATCCTCATTATATGTTTGGAAAATAATATATCATTAAAATCACTACATACACGTACATGCATGCATGCATACATATACACATACATACATCTTCATGTTTATAAGAAAAAAAAATTACATTATTTGCGGGTTGATTAGAGCTTACTTAGTTGCAAACATTGCTACATATGGCCCGAAAATTGTTCACAATTATTGCTAAGGAAAACCACGAATCATGATCGCAAACTCATGCAAACCCTTGAGGAGTTTACGCTCTCCTAAAACCAGTGAGGTTCATACATGACCGTTTCCACATATACTATCTTAAGGACTAGAGGATACGTATAAAAGCCTCCAAATACCTGCACAGATTAAAAACAAAGAAGGAAAAATACATATAATCCATTTTGAATCATAACCAAAAAGAAAGAAATGATGATTTCCAAGCACTTGTTTCATGTTTTATCTTTTATTCTCCTGTTATCATTTTCATTTTGTTTTGCACATTTTCATGATGTCACGCCTTTGAAAGAGTCTGACCCGAAATCTTCAAACTCCCATTCATCCGCGCCTTTCCCATCTCCTGCAACTTTGGGTTCGGACTCTTCTAAAGGTTCTAGTTCTTTATCAAGTTCGGGTGCTTCTTCTAAAGGCTCGGGTGATGATTGTAAGGATTCAAGTTCAGCTTCTGGTGGGTCTAGCTTTTCTTCAGGTTCTGGTTCTTTTAGCAGTTCCGGTTCTTACAAGCATTCAAGCTCTTACAAGGATTCCAACGCTTTTGAGGATTCAAGTTCAAGTTCTTTTAAGGGTTCCAGTAGTTCTAAGGGTTCCACAGATTCGGGTGATTCTACGGGTTCTAGCTCTTTCTCTTCATCAACTTCAAGTTCAACTTCTGGCTCATCATCGAAGTCCAGTACATCTTCAAATTCAGCTTCTTTTAAAGGCTCCGGTTCTTTTAAGGGTTTTGGCTCTTCCACAGATTCGAACAATTCTAAGCATTCTGGTTCTTCTACTACTTCGGACTCTTCATTTGGTTCTGGGGCTTCTGGCTCCTCTACTAGTTCTGATTCAGTATCGGGTTCTAGCAATTCTAAGGGTTCTGGCTCCTCTAAGACTTCGAACTCTTCGTCAGGTTCTGCTGCTTCTAACTCTTCCACGGGCTCTGGCTCTTTATCAAGTTCTAGCAATTCTAAAGATTCTAGTTCTTCTAGGACTTTTGACTCTTCAAAAAATTCTGATGGGTCCAGCACTTCCAGAAGTTCAGATTCTCTATCGGGTTCTAAAAATTTGAAAGACTCCAACGATTCTAAGACTTCAAACTCTAAATCAAGTTCTGGTGCTTCCGGCTCTTCCAGAGCCACAAAGTCAGGTTCTAGCAATTCTAAGGGTTCTGAATCTTCTAAGACTTCAGAATCTTCGAGTTCTGGTGATTCTAGCTCTTCTACGGTGTCTAGTTCATTATCAAGTTCTGGCAATTCTAAGGGCTCTGGATCTTCTAAGACTTCAGACTCTTCATCAAATTCTGGTGCTTCAGGCTCTTCCACCGGATCGAGTTCTGTATCAGGTTCTAGCAACCCGAAGGATTCTGGATCTTCTAAGACTTCAGAATCTTCATCAAGTTCTGGTGCTTCTAACTCTTCTACAAGATCTAGTTCTTTATCAGGTTCTAGCAATTCTAAAGGTTCTTTATCAGGTTCTGGTTCTTCATCAAATTCTAGTGCTTTTGGCTCTTCCACAGGGTCGAGTTCTTTATCAGGTTCAAACAATTCAAAGGGTTCTGGATTTTCTAAGACTTCAAATTCTTCATCAAGTCCTGGTGCTTCTAGCTCTTCTACAGGATCTAGTTCTTTATCAGGTTCTAGCAATTCTAAGGGTGCTGGATCTGCTAAGACTTCTGACTCTTCATCAAATTCTGGTGCTTCCGGCTCTTCCAGATGGTCGAGTTCTTCATCAGAGTCCAGCAATTCTAAAGGTTCTGATTCTTCTAAGATTTCAAACTCTTCATCAGGTTCTGATGCTTCTAGCTCTTTTAAAGGATCGGGTTCTTTATCAGGTTCTAGCAATTCCAAGAGTTCTGAATCTTCTAAGACTTCAAAATCTTCATCAAGTTCTGGTGCTTCAGGCTCTTTTACAGGGGCAGGTTCTTTATCAAGTTCTCACAATTCTAAGGGTTCCGGATCTTCTAAAACTTCAGACTTCTCATCAGGTTCTGCTGTTTTTGGCTCTTTTACAAGTTTGAGTTCTTTATCAGGTTCTAGCAATTCTAAAGGTTCTAACTTTTCTATGACCTGGACGCTTTCTTAGGTTCTGACGCATCTAAGTCTTCTACAAGTTCAGGCTCTAACAATTCTAAGGGTTCTGGTTCTTCTTCGACTTTTCACTCTTCAACAGGTTCGGGTTCTCTATCATGTTCTAGTAATTCATCTGGTTCAGACACCTTTACAGGTGGATTCTGACTATTCTACTGGTTATTTTATCAGATTCTGGCAATTCCGTGGCTTCTGGTACTACAAGTTCGGGCTTTTCCACAAGTACTGGCTCTTCTGCTACTAACGGCCCTCCGACTTCTGGTCCTACAAATTCAGGCCCTTCCACAGCTACTGGTTCTTCTTCGACTAATAGTCCTACGAGTTTTGGTCCGACAAATTCAGGCTCTTCCACTGGCACTGGTTCTTTCGAGGCTTCTACAAATTCAGGCTCTTCCGCAAGCAATAGTTTTGGTTCTAAAACTTCGGGCTCTTTCAGAGGCTTCGGTTCTTATGATGCTTCTGGTTCTACAGCCTTTGGCTCTTCCGCAGGTTTTGGTAGTTCTGCAGGTTCCGACTCTTCTGCGAGTTCTAATCCTTCTGGAAGTGAAGCCAACAACATTGAAATCTACTTTAGCGGCAGTTTTCCCAAGGTTTTTGCTTTTGGAGACTCATATACCGACACCGGAAATGCTAAATTGTTAGGCATTGTGAAAAACTTCGTGGGTGCAATTTTGTCGAGAGTTTTTCAAGGCATGAACTCAAACTTCAATGGCGGTAGATCATGTAATGGTCGCTTGGTTGTTGATTTCCTTTGCGATGCTCTCAACATATCCTCATTGCTACCATTCAAAGCCATTTCTGAAAACTTCGATATCACCGGAAACTCTGGAGTGAACTTCGCAGTGGGAGGTTCGACCTCTCTTTCAGTTGACTTTTTTGCTAATAACAAAATCATCAATACCCTGTTGTGGAAAGGCATTCCACTAGGATTCCAAACACAAATAGAATGGTTCAACCAGTTTCTCTCAAAAGTAGCCTGCAAGGGGCTGTCCGGGGAAGAATGCAAGGCAGAAATGCGAAACAACCTCATTTGGCTTGGACAAATGGGAGCGGATGACTTTGCTCGTGTTATAGGCTCTTCTGTTTCCTTGCGGTGGCTTACGGATATAACCCTTGGTCAAATCTCCAAAATGCTAACGGTATGTATTTTTATTCATGTCCAACATTATTGGATCTAACATCACATGTGCTTCAAACGCTTTAAATATGAACTTGGAAACTATTTTTTTGTACATGTTGCAGACAGCCTTGGACAGTGGTGCAAGGTTCGTTGTGGTTCAAGGGCTACCACCGGTGGGGTGCTGGCCGTTGGCCAAGTTACTAACACCCAAATTTGCCCAGGACGAAATGGGTTGTTCAGCAGTTATTAATAGAGCGGTAATGACTCATAACGACCACCTTCAGAAGACATTGGAAGAGTTCCGGAGAAACTATGGTCCCGATGTTGTAATCGCATATGCTGATTATTTCAACGCATTCAAAACAATCATCGGAAACCTTACGGGGTTCGGTTTTTCAGATGGGTACCAAGCATGCTGTGGCGTTGGAGGCGGATTTCTCAACTTTAACCTGAACATCCTATGCGGTATGGCCGGCACCAATGCCTGCAGCAACCCAAATGGTCACGTCCATTGGGATGGACTCCATCTCACCGAAGCAATGCATGCACAAATCACTCGTCTCTTCCTCCAGAAAGGCTTCTGCCAGCCATCGTTCGCTGATATAATTAGTAAACACAGAAGCTTAGTTCAACCCATTGCTCGGTAGGCTGCTTGCAGAATGCGAGGCAACAAATTCCTCCCCCCACCCCCTCTTTCCCCTATTATATGTAGATTTTGTAAATAAATTAGACTCTCAGGTCCAAGGTGGTAAGCCTACCGTCTACCTAAGACATCCCATCTTCACTTAGGTGAAGCAAGAGCGATGCATCTTTGATGCCTACAAAAATATTTTAACTTCACGAATAAGTTAAGATCTTAAAAATATGTATAGATGAATTTTCTTGGGAGCATTGATGTTTATTAATGCAATGGTGGCGGCTTTTGTTGCCCTTTCTTAATTCTATTTTCAATTTTCATGGTGTTCCATTTATGTTAATAGTTGTATAGAAATGGAATATTTTGCTCTCCTTCTGCAATAAGTAATAACTATGTCGCAATAAAAACTGGGAACTAAGGTCTCTCAGCAGCTTCATGATGCACAACTGAAGCCCCAAAGTCATTGCCTTGGTACAAAGTTTAAACGAAAATCAGCAGGAAACAAGATTGCCTTGATCCCCCTGCAAATGAACCATGCTGAGACCTATGTTACTCTTAACTCAAAATGCTGTGTCGGATATGAATATATGTTTGACCAAAGTATGTTTAATTTTCTTTCAAGATTTCCTTGTATTTAAAGGTTCTTTGTAAAATTATATTCTCATGCACATGTTCGGACATGCGTCAAAACATGAGCGTCAGACAAAGATACTTTAAAAAAAAGCATCAAAGCAACAGAGGCAGAAACAACCACATGGCACTGGCTTCAACTTTCAAAAAACTAATTTCTTTATCTACATCTAAATTACTAGAAAATTAATTTCATCATTCAATTCCAACATTGCAACCCCACCAGTCAAAGAATATAACTGTAATCTCAAGATCATGAATAATTCTATAAAAGAGTTCTGGAAACAGGTCTGATCCTTTTTCTTTCCAAAAGCATTACCATACTGTATAGCCCGTAATCGTTTTAAAGACAGGAATATCAAACTTGAAACTACTGTTATTGAAGCTCTTCAAAGACAACCAAGTAGACTCAAGATGGCTTTGGCTAATACATTAGCCCGTTTCGCGTGCTTCGCCTATCCCTTTCAACAAAAAATACAAGGCAATAGCAGACTCAAGTTGCAGAAATTACAACTTCCATTATTAATTAATGATTCTTACACTGATGTTCATTCATTTCCGGAAAGCGTAAAATGGTACTGATTATTTTTGGTAAGAAGCAGAGAGAATTTCCTTACCAGACTCTATTTACATTTGATGGTCGGCATTTTCTATCTGTACACCATTTTCTCAACTACTTCAAATCAAATTAAGTACTCATAATATACCAAGAAAAGTGCATCCGGGCAATCCTTTGGAAGGCTGTTGATGTAGAGATAGAATCGCAACAAGTCCTCCTTGGAAACAGTTTCATTGTCAACAACATCATCACTGCAAGTAAGCACCCATAAATCTTCAGAGTTGACTCTTTTCAAGCTACCACGGCAAAACGGACAGGACTCTGATTTTGTGTTCCTGTAATTTGGAACAAAAACCATCAAGGATGAAACTTGAAAGCATGGAAATGCGAAAGGAATGACAAGGTTTCCCGGTTACCAATTGTGGTAGCATTTGATGCACATTGCATGACAACAATCAGGCAAGACCATTTTGGTGCAAGGCTCCAAGCAAATCCCACATTCATCTTCCCTCTCCAAGTCGATATTCCCAAGTTTTTGATCTAATTCGACTCTTTTCTTGCCAGAACTCCCCATTGTAAATTGCCCTCCCATATCGTCATCCAACTCCCCCAGGTGACCATGGAGCCTTCGAAGAGACGGTAATATAACACCTAATATTTAGTTAATCAGCGGAAAGGGGTGGAAAAGTGAATGAATTATAATAGCCGGAAATTTTATGGTCATAAAACCAAGAAAATAACAGAAACATTCAAATTATCATTATATGCATACCGTAAAACTCTCTAATTGTTGCCTTCCTTCCATGTGTAGATATCTTTAATCTCCCATCTGCATATACCTGCAGCAAATAAGACAGAAACGAACAAAGGGCGCATATAATTACGTATGGAAATAAATGCGAGCCATTTTTTAAGAATCAAAGTAAGCTCGGGAAGAGGGATTAACCTTGTAGACAAGTATGCGGAAGAGGTTTAGATATCTAGGCAGTAGACAAATGCAGGAACTATCCATCCATTGTAGCAAAAATAGAAAGAGGGGGGCCAAATTATTGTAAACCAATTTCATATGAATATGTGCACCACTCTTGGCCCTTGGAATTGCTGCAGCCCTAAACCCCCAAAAACATAATCACTCTGATTATTATATTAAATTTAGGTTAGAAGAATTAAAATGGAGACATCTACATTACATTCTAGTCCAATCGTCCAAGCATCACAATGACCTAAAGTTAGACAACAGAATGAAGGCCAACTTCCCTAACCTTTATTTGTTTTTACTTTAAAAACCCTATAATAAACATGCAACTTTTACCATTAAATAACTGGAATTTACTTTAGTTCCTATAAGCTAAAGAAACATCAAACCACCAAGTCCAGCAAGCAGTCAGGGAGAGATTTTAGCTGGTAAAAGAATTGGTAAGCTAACAATTTGCAATACCAAAAGATGTGCTAAAAATCCATAGTTGGTTATACTACAAATTCCAAGTCAGAGCGCAACAACATCATCAGGCCAACAAAAGAGTAACATAAAAGAGTTCAGAACAACATAACTTTTCCAAATAGGGTAATTTTCCTTTCCTTTCCTTTTCTACAACCAACAGAGGCAGAGCTGCTAAAAAAAAGATTTTCTTTTTAATCATGATCATGATCATCAACGTCAACTCAAGCAACTAATAAACAAAAACAAGAACAAGTCAAACAACCCATTTCAAGGATGGTGCGGAAAAAGAAATAAAATACACCAAATTTGGCAGAAATTTAAAAACCCAGAAAAGAAAGCTTACAAAGTATTTGCATATTGAATATCAGCCTCCAGTATTTTTAAAGAATCCTGATAAGAAGACTTGGACAACTGATAATACATCATATCTCTCCCTCTCTGTCAAAAAAATAAAGGAAACAGAGAAAACAAGGAAACCCTGACAAGGAACAAGAACCTACAAAAATAAGCAACTGGGTCTTCCTTTTTTGAGAACCTAATTCCCCAAGAACAACAAAAACCAAGAGAAATTTTTAAAAAAAGGGTCTTTTTCTTTTCTCTTGCCCTCCCTTTACCTTCTCTTCTTATCTTTTTTTGTGATTACAAAGAACGCAGCTCCTACGAAGAAGAAAAGGTATACATATATTTATATTTAAACAACAAGAAAATCCAATAATTACACTAATGATTCTTTTCTTTGGGTTTGATTTTATCGTTTAACTTCAAATTTTTCATGGTAAGAGAGAGAACAAACAGAAAGAATATTAAACGTATAAGAAAATACTTTTATTTCTATAATAATATAATGTATGTATGGTTGGAGATGACATCAGATTCTGATTTATTTCCTTTGTTCTTATCTTTAATATTTGCCTTGCTTACTTTCTTGACCCCCTTTGCATTTCTTTTCAAGTATTTCCAACTCCATTTATTATTATTATTTTTTTTAGTAATAATATAATCATATTGCAATCATATATGATGATCTGTAAAACTGTATTTTTTATTGTCATATGTGGGTTTTTTATTTTATTCATTATTTTATTTTTTATAATACAAAACTCATCCATTTATTCACTAAAAACAAAGGCATAATCAAAGGGTTTGTTTGAGTTTTTAACCTTGATTGAATATTTTAATTAAATATATAAAACAAGAGTGGGTTTTTTTTTAAAATATTTTGATGATAACAAGATTTTTAATCCAAAGAAATTTCATTAAAAAATTATCTCATTTTTTTATTAATAAAATTTTTAAAATTTATATACAAAATTAATAAAATAATACATATTATTTAAATATATTTAAAAGATAAAACATTTGTTAATCTTTTAATTTCGTTTATACGAACGTATAAAAAAAACACAAACTTATCTCGAAATCTCAAAATTATATTTTAGTTTGAAGTATGAATTTAAAATTTGAAAAGCAAACACATTTGTTTAATATCCTACACAAATTATTTATCTTCCACAACATATTAATTTAATGCAAAAAAAATGTTGATTACAATTAGTGGTTTAGGTTTAATTATTGTTTAATTATTAATAATTATCGATTTTATATATTTTTTAAAAGTTATTATAAAAAAATACTATGGGTTTGTCATTATTTTAGCTTCAAAGCTAAGGCTTGTGAAGAAAAAACAAGAATTATATTATATGGTACTAATATAATAATTATAGTACTACTAATGCATCATTTTTTATTAAAATAAAAAAAAATAATGAGTTATTTTTTTCTCTAAAATATCATCTTAATCAATATAATTCAATATTTACAACTTTTTCCTTTATCAATTTAGTTGCATATATATATGTAAATAGGATGACAATGAATAATAAAAAAATTTTAATATTCAATATTATTTGATTTTTTTTAAAAGAAATTGTATATTTTATAATCGGATTTGTGGATTTTTTTGATAAGGGAGTCGATAAATTTGTATTCGTATCTTAAATTTGATGAGCTAATTATATAAAAACCCAAAAAAAATTAAATTAAAAATTTTAATTTTTTAAAATGTGTTTCGATGTTTAATTTAAGTCAATAAAAATTTCGAGAAATTATCAAAATCTTTTGAAACTCTTGACAATAACAACATACACTTTTTACTCATTCTTTCTGTTTTATCAAAGTAACTTTCCAAAATTTTCACTGATTTTTTAAAATATATATATATATATATATTTCTTATTTATGTTTTAAAAATTCACTTTACTCATTCGGTTCCCAAAATATATTTCCTTTATATATTTTTCACTCATTCTTTCTTGTTTTTAAAAATATATTGAAATGGTTTAATTCATCAATTAAAAAAATATTTTTGTATTATTATTTTTTATATTAAAAAAATTTTGATTTAATTTAAATAATTATATTGTTTTAATTTATGAATAAAAAATAAATTAAATATAATTAATTATTATTGGAATTAAAATTAAAATCAATTTAATGAAGGCCAAATAAAAATCAATCGATTTTCGTTTTTTCATTGTCGGATCTACCATTGGTTACGGAAACAGGAAGAGAAAGATGCGCGTTCAGCTCTTCGTTAGGAAATCGATGGCAGCGTATTTATTTATGGAGGAACAGCCAATGGGCTG
>JAQSVH010000008.1:5929251-5943700 GCA_029448705.1 Adansonia digitata
ATAGAACAGAAAACCCAGAAAGAAAAAGGAGATTCTTGCGGGGGAAAAATAAAGAAGAGGAAGAGAATCTTACAGATGACATGATTCAAGAGTAACTGAAGAAGTTGTAAGGAAAATTAAAATAGAGATTTAATGGATGGAATTTGATGGATGATTATGATGAAGATGCGATGGATGACAATTCAAAGGTGAGTGGGATTTATAGCTATGGGGTTTTTGAGGGTTTAAAGGCGGGCGGGGAAATCAGAAAAGGTTTCGATTTTCCACACGGATCAAACTCGTCTGAGACACGGGAATGGGACCTCCCCTTTTTATTTAATTAGTTTTTAACCATGCTTTCAACAGAAAGGTTCTACCTTCGTCCTCAAATTTCCCACTCGGTATAGAACAGGGCGCTTACAGGTGGGCTTATAGGGGTTCTAGGCCCTTATTTATTTATTTTTATCTGGGGCACCCAATTTTTTTTTTTTTTATGTAGTGAAAGAAAAATCATATATTAAATATTTGAATAGCTTTTTTAATTATATAAAATAATTAAAAATATATTAATATTTATATAATATATAATATTTATTATTTATTATTATTATTTTTGATTTAGTAATATCAAACTCAGCAGGAATTATTAATTGCATAGATTAAAGGCACAAAAAAAGGGAAAAAGGAGGAAGCTTAAATGCAATACATGATAATACTTCCATGGAGCGATCAAGAATGGGCTATCCTTCCATCGATCTAACATGAGATACCTGCAGATTACAAATTAGGATATACGTCTTACAAAGTGGTTTGCCAAGAAAAATTAGAAGTCGCAATTAGAAACTCGTTGGTTGGTCATGTTGTTGAACCGAAGAAAGTCAAGTTAGTTAAGCTACTAAACTACAAGTGATGATTGATGAACATATAAACCAGAAAGAAAATGAAAAGAAAAA
This sequence comes from Adansonia digitata, assembly GCA_029448705.1. Lineage (NCBI taxonomy): Eukaryota > Viridiplantae > Streptophyta > Magnoliopsida > Malvales > Malvaceae > Adansonia > Adansonia digitata. Next base: position 5,930,184 of record JAQSVH010000008.1, read on the forward strand.
TAAAAAGAAGGGTCTTAACCTTATTACTGCAGTTTTCTAGGTTCCCAATAGATTGCAAATAGAAGGTATCAAATTACCCAAAAATGGAAATAGCATCTAGAAACGCTCAAAATGATATAAGGTCATGTTGAGGACTCTAAGCATGCTGGATGAGGAAGGCTGGAAGTGGAGCACGAATATTAAAATATCTGTCACTTTTTTTTTTTCCCCAGAATGAAACGACTAACCTACTTTGAGATTACAGTTAAAATTCTTTTTCTTCCTCTTCCTTGTCAGCGATTCCTTCACTTAAAAAAGTCAAGATCTATAAGGAAACACAAGAAAATAAGATTACGAAAAGAACCCATAACGACTTGAGTAGTGATCGATAAACGGATGAGAAGGAACAGATAGAATCTTGAAGAAGTAAATGGGCTAAAGTACTGATGACTTATGGTTAGAATTTTCTAACGTCTTTTTTAGAAAAAGAATCTTGAACATTTAAAGAGGCTATGTTATCTCCAAAAGCACAGTTCAAAAAAGAGGTCATTAATAATGAAATAGAATCCACCATGCAAAATCATACATAAGAATTGGTGGATGTTCCTCAAAGGCATAAGCTGTTGGGATCCAAGTGAATATTTAAGAAGAAGATGAAGGCGATGGATCTATAGACAAATATAAAGCCCAGCTTGTTATTAGAGGGTATAAGCAAAAAGAAAGGCTCGATTACTTCGATACATACTCATTAGTTACGAGAATAATCTCCATTCAAATGTTAATAGTTATTGCAGCTCTTAACGATATCGAGATACGTCAAATGGATGTTAAGACTGCTTTCTTGAATAAAGAATTAGATAAAAAAATCTATATGGAACAACGTAAAAGGTTTGTAGTTCTGGATCAGGAAAGAAAAATGTGTAGACTTGTTAAATCATTATATGGTTTAAAGTAGGCACAGAAACAATAGCATCAAAAATTTGACAAAACAATGTTGTTAAATGGGTTTCACATTAATGAATGCAATAAATATGTATACATTAGTATAAGGATAAAGGGTATGTCATTGTTTATTTACAAATATACGATATGTTAATCTTAGGTAATAATAATGAGAACATTAGAGCTACCAAATCAAGGTTGGCCAGTAAGTTCGATGTGAAAGATATGGGTATAGCGGATGTGATTTTAAGAATTAAATTTATAAATCACAAAATGGCTTGGTATTGACTCAAGATCATTATATGAACAAGATCCTTAGTAGGGTTAATCAAAATGATACCAATAGAGCCGAAACACCCAGAGATGTAAATTTACATCTAAGGAAGAATACAGGTAACGCAATATCTCAAGTTAAGTATTCACATATAATTGGTAACTTAATGTATCTGATGAATTGTACAAGACCGGACATAGCCTACTCAGTAAGCAAACTAAGTAGATTTACAAGTAATCCAGGACAAAATCACTAGAAATCGATTGTGAGAGTACTTAGATATCTAAGATACGCCTTAAATTGTAGACTACACTATACAGATATCTGGTTATACTAGAAAGATATAGTGATGCAAATTGGATATCAGATACTAAAGACTCGAAATCCACTAACGGATTTGTTATTACTATCGGAAGAGCTGCAGTATTTTGAAACTCTTCTAAACAAACATGCATAGCTAGATCCACAATAGAATATGAGTTTATTGCTTTACCAAAAGTTGGAGAAAAAGCAGAGTGGCTTCAAAATTTTTTAAAAGATATTCCATGAAGGCCTAAATTTGTGCCAGCAATATGTATACATTGCGATAGCCAATCTGCAATTAGCAGGGCACAAAGTTCTTTGTATAATGGTGAGTCTTGAGATATTCATTGAAGACACAATATCGTGAGACAATTGCTCTCAAATGAAATTATTTCTATTGATTATGTGAAATCAAAGGATAATATTGCAGATCCATTTACGAAAGGCTTAACAAGAGAGTAAGTTAATAAATCATGGAGCATATGGGACTTAAGCCTATAAATTACAAGTTACATAATGGCAACCTCACCTAGTTGATTAGAGATTCTAAGATCTAGGTTCAAAGGGACAACCAAAATATGTTAACTTAGAGAGAGCACTGAAAGAGTTAAACACTCTTACCTATTCCTATAGTGAATTAGTGCTACCTATAAAGGTGTTTAAGCTATGTTTTAATGATTCTTATAACTTGATAAAATCAAATAAGGTATTGCATGATACGCTTGATAAGAAATCACCTATATAAGTGTGAAACGTGACCATTTCTATGAGAATTGATAAGGCTAAATTCTTTAGAGTACTCTTTGAAACCAAGATGTGTTTAGGGCCAAAATGAACACAACCGTAAGAACCAAAGATGTTCAAAGAGGGACTAATGACACCTATTGTCTTAGTTTACAAGAAAGGCTGGATAGTTCAAGACATTAAGTCACTAGTTAACTGAGTAAATCCGATAATTGTCGCTATGGAAGGTTGAAGGCCAAAAGCTACCAATCCTGATGCAATAACTTTTCTAGTTATTCTCGTCATATTCTGGGTAAGTTTATCATCTTATTCAGATAATTTCTACTCATGTGGGTGATTGTTGGATATTAATAGGCCAATTTATGTGTATAAATACAAAATACTTATACCAATACATAGGTTGTCGTACATTGATACACGGTACATAAATATGATGCATAATTGATATTCAAGGTGGATGAGATATTATTTTCATAATACCACTTGAAGAGAAAGAGGAGAATCTAGTTTGAATAAGATATTATATTTAAATTTCAAAATTTGTTATCCAATGTGAATTTTAAAATCGCCAAAAATATTATCTAAATTTTCAGAATCTAAATTTAAAATTTAAATTTTAAAAGATTTTATCTTTTTAAATCTAATTAAATTACGTTACTTTTAAATAGGTGTAAAATTGAAAAAAGAAATACATACTAAAAATCATCTTGCTTTTTTTTACTCCTTTTTATTCTTATAATCATCTAAGAGAGAATTTCAACATTTCTTGTTCGTAGTGTTACGCTCTGTAAGTGCTAGTAATAACAACAAATTCAAAAAAACTTGAAAGACGTGCTGTGAATTCTATCAAATACGCTGATAGCAAGCAATAACAATCTTAAAACTAAAAAATCAATTTTGACTCAATCATGTGACGTTCAATTTCTAGATAGCTAACAAGTTTTGACACTATGGTTTCGTATTTCGAGAATAGCATTCCTCTTCTATTTGTTCCTAACAACGTGCAAATCAGATTTTCGTTTGCTCTTTTCCCTTTTCCCCTTTTTTTTAATGATCATTATCAACAGCGATTTATGATTCAAGAATTTTAAGCTGAATCCTTGGAAAGCTACTATGAAAACTTGCGGGCATAACGAGGTGTAGACTAAATCAAATTAAATCGATTCAAATTAAATCAAGTAACTTAAGTTATCGATTAAATTAAATTCAAATATCTTAATATTTTATTCAAGTAATTCATAAATTTGATTTTCTTTTAATTTTTAATTATTAAAAACAAAAATATAATTTCGTACTCAAACTCAAATACAAATATCAAATTTAAAATCAAACATGAAAACTAAATTTATTTTTTAATAAATAAATAAGTCAAATCAAACAAACTTATTTTTTTTATAATTTATCTCGAATCAAGCTCAAACTTTAAAAATAAAATCCTATCAAGCTCAAATTGAATATTTAATCATTAGTTACAAATTGATCTTGAACTTCTTATTCTTTGAAGTCCTACTTGATTACATTCCTGGTCCAGAATCATAGAACCTTAGCCGAAGCGTTCCACTATTGGCAGCTAAAACCGATCTTCAATTTATCGCTATGTAATTTGACCTCAAAAGGACAACTTGAAGGGCAATAATGTAACCCAAAATGATTAGCAGGACAAAACTGTGAAGAACATACTTTAATATCTGAACCTTGTCTACAAATTGCAATATGCACAATTGTTCCACTTCAGACAACAGTGGCACAATGGGATTATTACCTTTGAAAGTACGAACCTTGCATTCTCTGAGGTTACTAAAAATACTATCGCAGAGAATGTATAAAATGGCGGGAATACGTATACCAACCTATTAGGCACCATGTTGAGAAGAGTTAGACGAGGGAAAGACAAAAAAATGGGAAAGAATCGACTACGATGTTTATCTATGATACAATATTAAGAAGCAGATATGGAAATGGTATGCCGTTGTTGATGATCACAAACTTCGTTACACAATGGTTCCCAGTAGCCATATATGCAGGAGAAGACAATAGGCAATAAGGCCAAGCCTTGCTCTCGGGCGACTGCTTAGAACTCGGCCACCAGATACCCTATTGCAATTAAAAACAGATGTACGATCATTACAAACAAATAAAATGCGTATGGTAAGCAAGGACATAAAACTCTCTAGGGGAAAAAAAATTCCTTTCCCCTTGGGTTGAATATATACCATATTCCGTCAACTCGATCTGCAATCAGCCTTCCTTGTTTTGGGATGAGGCCAGATGTGTTGAGCGACTTGAACAAATGACCTGTCATAGAAAGGACACATTCTTAAGTTCTGCAAATTCCAAGACCTGTATCGATCAGAAGTTATTTTTCTAAAAAAGAAATTCTAGAATGCCAACCTTTGTCTTCATCAGTTTCCTCACTGTTGATCAAGCGATCAGCTTCCAAGTCAATATTGAGTGCAAGATGGTCAGTTGATCCTTTTCGCATAGTTCGCACGTGAGCAGCTGAGGCAACGGGAGATATTGTATTCTTTCCAAGTAATCCCTGAATAACAAGATCAAAAAGCAATTAAATTCCTTAAGAGCAAAGTTTGCAGGGATGTATGATACATTACTAGAAGCAAACAGATATGACTCCAAGAAGAGAAATCCAGCATTCAGCTTTAAATGTGAGAAAAGAGAAAGTTCGAGAGATGCTTCAAATTTATGAAAGTATTTTATTTGGGAGCAACATCATCCAGTATATTGACAGTACAACGAATCAAAATGATCACGCATTAAAAGTCCACTACAAGTACCACTTTTTTTTTCTCTACCACTTACCACAAACTAATTCAAATGTTTTCCATAATATTTCATCAAACACGTTTAACAAAAAATGAGTTCTGCCAGCAGCCATCTGATCTGATGATAGAATGCTGGTTTCTTAATTCCACTGACTAGGATTCAGTAACTGGCAGCTTCAAATACCCAAAAAAAAAAAAAAAAACCTATCTGCATCCATATTCACACAGTCCCATTCGGAAGTCATATTCAAATCCTCATCCACCGTCATGTATCATTCTCAACAAGAGGATTCAATATAAAAACATCACTTGAAGATGTTCTAATAATTTTGTCCACGAAAGGATTCATTGCTATAATAAATATACATATATATATATATATATAAGTTCAAGTGAAGAATCAAATATTACATGAAAATTTCATAATTAAGTTCTCCAAGTTCGCTAGACATATGGTCACAGAAATAAATCTGTGCAATGATGAAGCATATTCGTTCAGAAAGAGAAAAAAAATATATATATATATATTACATTTCACTAGAACTAAAGAGCCAATCCATACATTTAAATTTTGAAGCTATTGATAAGAGAAAGCTAGAGGTCTATATAAACTGCCATGCATAATAATATATCTCCTAAGATAAATTATTCTAAAAAATACACTCTACCTGCCTCACAATCTACACTGAAGCAAGCACCCTAAACCCCAATTTTTTTTTTTTTAAAGAAAAAAACATGTTTCCAAAATTTCATCTTAGACGGTTAGATCTGCATAAAAATTGAACTCTTCATGTCTGAAATGCTAAGTGAACGAAACAAGCTAATAGTCTCTGTTTAAAACCACAGACAGTTCACAGCAAAAAGATCAAGTTAATAAGTCAAATTAATTATGGAAATGTGTAAAAAATTATTTACCGCATCTTCAATTTCAGATATTTCTGACCCTGTGGGTGCAGAAGGTGCTTCAAAGATGCTCCTTTCCTGGACAATCTCAGGCTGAGCAGTCCTACCCTGAAGAGAATCTTCAAGTAACTTAATCTTAGTTGACAATTCATCCACGACCTTTTGGCTTCCAAGCAACTTGTTACCAAGTTCCTGTGCTCTGGATTTTGAATTTTCAGCCTCTACTAATAGGGCATTAACCTGCTTTTCTAAAACAGGCAAAAGTGCTCTCATACCAACAGAATTTTGGCCTCCAACAAACTCTTTACCTCCCAACACAACAATAACCTTTTCCAAACCAAATGTAGCCTCAGAGAGCTCTGTTTTCATCTCTTCCAAGTCTGGTTTATTTCTAATATGTGTTCCAATTTCTTCTTCAAGATGATCAATTTCAAGAATTTGTCTTGAAAGTGTAGACTGTAGTTCTTTCTTCTCATAAGATAGTAAATCTATTTGATTCTGCAAGTCAGCGAAACTATCAATAATAGAAAACAGTTTCTTAACATCAGCTGAGCTATGGGGTTCAAGGTCTTCAGACTCTACAAGAGGAATCTCAATCCCACTTAGCTTGTCCAATAGAGTTCTTAATTCAGATGCAGAAAGGAGAGGCTCCTCAGCTTCTGAAACAATAAAAATCAACTTAATAAAGAGTATCTGCAATTAACAATCAAGTAAACAAAGATTAACAAAGTGAGAGGGGAGAGATTTACCTTTTTCTTTCATCAACAAGTTATTATACAATGACAAAAGTTCTGCCTCTTTTTCTTTCCATCTGGCCTCTTTGGCTTGATAATCATCTACCTTAAGCCTCATTTCTCTGCATGAATCTTCCAATGCTTCTAAATCACTCTCCAATTTGAAAACTCTACTTTGATATACATCTCTTTCTTCAATGGCTTTTTTGGAGGCTTTTCTAGTGTCTTCCAATTCATTCTCCAAATCATGAACAACTTTGGCCACTGCTTTACTTGTGGTTTCAAAAAACTTCACCAAACTTTGAACATTTCTAGTAGCAGTCAACAATTTCTCGGCTGTCTGAACATATTTGCTGCCACCAACCTCTAGCTGAGCCATGTCATGTCCAACAAATTCTCCTGCTTCTGGATGCAAACCATGGTTCAATTTTTCAAGCCCAGGAACAGAGCTAAGTTCTACAAAAGTGCCCTTAACTTCAAACTGCAGGTCTCCAATTGCATCTCTACAAGCAGAGAGTAAAATTTCAACATGATTCTCCAACATGGCTATAGCGTTCTCCTGCTCTTGTTCACGCAATTCCAGGTTTCTGACATTTTGTTTCAAGGATTCCATATTCTCGACCATACTTTTTACCTCATCCCTTGTGGCCTGTAATTTTCTTAACAGGGCTGCTGTTGACTCATCTAGGAAGTTTGAAAAACCTTCAAATCTATCTGCAAGGATTTTATTTTGTAACTGGAACCCTTCTGCAACCCTTCTAACACATGAAGAAACATCATCAGCATTTACTGCATTTGCTTCATCATTCTCAGTCTTCACAGTATTATCAATATCATCAGAGAAACATCCAGCCAGATGAGCAATATCCTGCGATAAATGAAAACAGACAATTAAAAATCAATAATAAATTTCTTTACTCATTCAGGAAGTCAAGAAAAAAAAGCGATTCATTGTCCAGAAGACAATAAGCTCAAAGAAAAAGGAAAGTCAGGCATACCTGCATGAGTGGGTAATCTTGCAGCAGTTCCAAACCCTTGTCAAACAAATGCTCCCTTGTGTTTTTAATGGTAAGATCCACATCTTTCAGGCGCTTCAAGTTCCTGTCAAAGCATTGTTTCATAGCAAACAACAAACTTTGGTCTTGGGCAAGCGTTTGAAGATCATTGAGATGACCAAGCAACTCTATGGATCTACTTGCTGAGCTCCCTTTGCTTCCAGCCAACTCTTCCATGCATGCAGTCAGTTTGGAGTTAAGGGTTGATATTTCCCGATCAGCAGTTCTTTTTTCGCCTTGAAGTGCAGAAAAGTCATTTTCTGCCTTAACCAGGGCATCTTCAAGTGATTTTATGGTTATGCCAGCATCTACCACCTCCCTAGCCTGGACCTCAGTTTCATCTTTTAGTTTCTTCAGCTCATTCTCCAAGTTGGTTATTTCCACTTGTGAATTGTTACTTCTTTCAGTTAGTGAAGCAACAGTCATTTCTGCCTGCGAAAGAGCACTTTCAAGTGACTTTATAGTATCATATGCCTCCGTTAGTCTGCTGGTCTGAATGGCAACTTCCTCTCTCACATTCTTCACTTCGACCTCTAAAGCAGCTCTGCTACCTTGAACCTCCTCTTTCTCACTGATAAGAAATGAAATTTTATTTTCTGCCAGTGACAATGCATCTTCAAGTGACTTTCTAGCCTCACAAATCTCAGCAAGCTTGTTAGTTTGTGAATAAGCTTCTTCGATTGCTTTCTGCAACTCTATCTCTATATTTCTTTTACCAAATTCCATGACCCTTTTCTCTTCAGCAAGTTGAGACAAATCATTCTTGGCAACGGCCAATGCATCTTCCAGTAATTTCATATTTGTTTGGGCCTCTGCTAACTTGACAGCCAGGCTACTAGCCTCTTCCTTTACTTCCCTCAAATCTTGTTCGGTCCTTGTCTTGGCAGTCAGACAATTATCGATATATCCAGCAAGAAAGTTCAGCTTCTCTAGAGGCTCTTGAAATGCAGAATCAACTGGAATAACAATGCTATCAATCAATTCAACTACTCTCTGCAATATGCTATTGCTCTCAAATAAGAACTTCTCAAGTTGATCCCTTCCTTCTTTCATCGCTGCAAGGTCACTCTCCAACTTGTGGATGCGCTCCAAATCAGTAGACAAAGTATTAATCTGATCCCTGCATTTAGCAACTGTAGATTCTTCACGTTGTAAATCAAGCCTCAGCTTCTCAATTTCTGAATTCTTTTCCTCGAGAAGAAGTTTCAAGTTTTCCCTATCTTGAACGAGTCCCTTTCCTTTCTTAACTGCCATTGATAACTTCTCCCTCAGCAGACCAGATTTCTCCCCTGATCGTTCGAGATCTTTTTGCAGAACATCTTTCTCCTCCTTCAGTGCAAAAAGTTCCTGAGAAGTTAGCCTGAACTGATTTGATAGATCATTTAGCTTTGACCTCACCAGCATATCTTCTTCCAGCATTTCCTCACAAAGCGTCAACTCCAGATCCTTAACATAGAAAAGACTTTGAAGCTTTTCAAATAATTCTGCTTCTACAAAAGGAGTATCTGAAGATGCACTTATTTGTTCTTTTACCTTCATAAAGCACCTATCTATTAGCATGGGTAGATAAGAAGTCTCTTCAATCTCTTCTAGATCCACCATCATCATTCGAGAAGCCTCTACCAACATCTGCAACATCTGATCTTTCTCTGATGAAAGCTGATCGACCTTCTCAACTACATTTTCATATTCAGTTGAGAGATCATCCAACTCCCTTTTAATATAATCCTTCTCTGCTAGCTCTGCTGCAAGCGAAGCACTTAAATGATCCTTGTCCAATGATATCTGATGCGCCTTGCCAACAATTTCCTCATATTTACTTCTGAGGTGATCTAACTCTTCCTTAATGTAATGCTCCTCTTGTTGTACAGTCGAAAGTGAATCAGCAGTTCCTTTTTTGCCTTGAAGTGCAGAAAAGTCATTTTCTGCCTTAACCAATGCATCTTCAAGCGATTTTATGGTTATGCCAGCATCTGCCAGCTCCCTAGCCTGGATTTCAGTTTCATCTTTTAGTTTCTTCAGCTCATTCTCCAAGTTGGTTACTTCTACTCGTGAATTGTTACATTGTCCAGTTAGTGAAGCAACATTCATCTCTGCCTGAGAAAGTGCACTTTCAAGTGACTTTATAGTGTTATATGCCTCTGTGAGTCTGCTGGTCTGAACAGCAACTTCCTCTCTCACTTTCTCCAGTTCCATCGCTGAAACAGTTCTGCTACCTTCAGCCTCTTCTTTCTCACTGACTAGAAATGAAATTTTATTTTCTGCCAGTGACAATGCCTCTTCAAGTGACTTTCTAGCCTCACAAATCTCAGCATACTTGTGAGTTTGTGAATGAGCTTCTTCGATTGCTTCCTGCAACTCTATTTCTATATTTTTTTTACCAACTTCCATGTCCTTCTTCTCTTCAGCAAGTTGAGACAAATCATTCTTTGCAGCATCCAATTCGTCTTCCAGTAATTTCATTGTTGCTTTGGCCTCTGCTAAGTTGAAAGCCAGGCTACTAGCCTCTTCCTTTACTTCCCTCAAGTCTTGTTCAGTCCGTGTATTGGCAGTCAGACAATTGCCAATATACCCAGCAAGAAAGTCCAGCTTCTCTACAGGCTCTTGAAATGCAGAATCAACTGGAATGACAATGCGATCAATAGATTCAACTACTCTCTGCAACCTGCTATTGCTCTCAAATAATAACATCTCAACCTGATCCCTTCCCTCTTTCATAGCTGCAAGGTTGCTCTCCAACTTTGGGATGTGCTCTAAATCAGTAGACAAAGTACTGATCTGATCTCTGCAGTTAGCAACTGTAGATTTTTCATGTTGTAACTCAAGCCTCAGCTTCTCAATCTCTGAGTTCTTTTCCTCCAGAAGAAGTTTCAAATTTTCCCTATCTTGAACCAATCCCTTTCCTTTCTTAACTGCCATTGATAACTTCTCCCTCAGCATACCAGATTTCTCCTCTGATCGTTCAAGATCTTTTTGCAGAACATCTTTCTCCTCCTTCAGTGCAAAAAGTTCCTGAGAAGTCACTCTGAACTGATTTGACAGATCATTTAGCTGTGACCGCACCATCATATCTTCTTCTAGTATTTCTTCACAAAGAGTCAACTCCAGATCCCTAACATAGAAAAGACTTTGAAGCTTTTCAAATAGTTCTGCTTCTACAGGAGTCTCTGAAGATGCATTCGTTTGTTCTTGTACCTTCCAAAAGAACCTATCTGTTAGCATGGGTAGATAAGCAGAAGTCTCTTCAATCCTTTCTTGATCCATCATCATCATTCCAGAAGCCTCTACCAACATCCGGAGCGTCTGATCTTTCTCCGACGAAAGTTGATGGACCTTCTCAACTACATTTTCATATTCAGCTGAGAGGTTGTCCAACTCCCTTTTAATATAATCCTTCTCTGCTAGTTCTGCTGCAAGCGAAGCACTTAACTGATCCTTGTCCAATGATATCTGATGCGCCAGGCCAACAATTTCCTCATGTTGACTTCTGAGTTGATCTAACTCTTCCTCAATGTAATGCTTCTCTTGTTGTACAGTCGAAAGTGAAACACTCAAGTGATCTATCTCATCACGTGCAGCTTCCTTTGTTCTGGCAATTTCATTTTGCAACATAATTATTTCATCTTTAGCCCAGTAAAAGGATTCCTTAAGCCAAGCCAAGCGAGAATCTAAATCAGAAAAGGAGACATTTTCAGGTAAATCAATTGCACAAATTGTGTCTTTCAATCTGTAGAAGTCCAACAAAACACTCTTCAGTTCATTTCTTTCATTAGCCAGCCATCTAGCTCTTCCGACAATATCCACTGATTGGAGCTCCTCAGGTACATCAGTCTGGAATAGAATGTGTTCAAATGTCTCAAGAATCAAGGTCTTTTCCGAGAGTGATTCTTGCAATGACACAACCAAATTTTCACATTTCACTAACTCTTTCTTGTGTAATTCAGCAGCTTCTAGAGCACTAGACTTCTCCTGCAATTCAGCTAGACATTTGTCAAGCTCACTTGTTTTATCAGCTAGAGAATGCTTCAGAGCATCACGTTGCTGAACCAATGCCTTCCCTTTCGTCACGGCCATATTCAGCTTTTCCTTAGTATTAGCACACCTCATCTTTTCTTGTTCAAGCTCTGCCTTTGTTTTTCCAAGCTCAGAATTTAGCATCGCCACCTTAGCTTTCTCACTTTCAACTTGTTCAAGAAATTTCCTATTTTCATCTTCTAGAAGAGCTATGTTTTCAACCAGCTCTGCTTCCTTCCTCCTCAACTCAAATAACTCATCACGGGCAACACCAAATACAGCCCGAAACTCCTGCACACCAAAATCGCACTCAGCCTTTGTCAAACACAGCCTAAGTTGATTAACTTCAGAAAGAAACTGGTTATACTTCTCAATTAATGCCAATGTGCTTTTCTCAACAAGGTCAACCGGCTCTCCACCAGAATCACCCAACAAATCTCCTTGATCTACAACTGGCCTAAGAGCAGCCAAAATCCTCTCCAGTGCAACCTCATATTGCTGGTTTTTAATCTCCTCTTTTGCTTCTGCTACTGAACTCATAAGTTTGGCATTAAGCTCTTCAAGCTCTTGATCCTTCATATAAATCTCCCTCGAAAGCAACTCCATCTCTTCCTGCACATACTACAAACCTAAGTAACACTATATAAACTAAAAATCATGGACCAGTACATGAAAATATCTTTACAATTCACACACATACTAGACCTTGTATTTCATTTCGAGTTTCTCTTTTTCTTCAACAGCTTCCTCCAGCAAAGCACGAAGTCGTTCCATTTCATTGACAAAGTGATTGCTATCATTATCTTCACTATTGTATGCACCATTATTCATTCCATCAAAATGTCTAGCTACCGAATTTGGTTTTTCATCTGAAATGGCATCGTTTTCACAAGCAGTCGGCGTTCCAGCTTCCTTATTATCATTATTCAACTCTTCTGGAGCATCCATAAACATATCTTCTTTGCTATCAACATGATACAACTTAATGGATTCGGCTTCCTAAATTGATAAAATAAAATAAAAAATCATAATTAAAAAAATATCAAATTAAAGATCTTCCTACCAACAATGACAAAAAATGTACTAAAAAAAAACAGAGATTTCAATTTTTATATATATAAAAAAAAAACCTGATTGGCCGAAGATTGATCAAGATCTCCAGAATTCTCCGAATCGTTAATTTCAGACATTTCTAGTGATCATATAAATTCATAATAATTAGATACAGTTCCTTCTTTAATAACAAGAATCAGATCTGCAAGAAAAAATCCAAAGCCAAAGAACTTAAAAAAAAAGGAATGAACAGATAAAAACCCTAGAATCAAGGCCGATCAATAGATTTGACCTGAGTTTAAATCCTACAGTGAATTGATACGCTGATGAGATTCTTATTGAGCTTCTATTCGAAGGAGAATTTGCAAAGCGCGCACAGCAGATTTAGTACTATTTTTTTTTTCATTTGTATTTATTTATTTGTTGTATTTATTAATTTTTTTTTCATTTTTAATGTTTTTGTTTTGATATATACATGCTACCTTTTCATTGGTGCGTCTGACGAAGTTGCTCCAATGAGATGCGATCAATGACTTGTCTCGTTGAAAACAAAAACAAATATATATATATATATATAGATTGATATACACACATATATTAGAAGTTTTTAACTTTCAAATGCGTTTTAATTTACAAAGTTTCTTATATATTGGAACAGTTGATTTGACTATGAGTAAATGGCGAATTAAATAACATAAATTGATTGAAGAAATTTAGTAAAACATCAATTTAAATC
>JAQSVH010000008.1:5943800-5955874 GCA_029448705.1 Adansonia digitata
TCCTTTATATTTATAACAAAAATTAATGACAAAGGAACTCGAGCTTAAATAATTACAAAAATATTTTATTTTCTTATCTATATGTGAATCGATCTTAAAGTTTATTTTTTATTCAAAATAATATTAAAAATTATTTTATATTAATATTTATAATTAAATTTATATATATTTTTATTATTTAGGTTATAATTCGAGCTTAGTTTAGCTAACTCGAATTACAAAAACTTTTATATCCAATACTAGTTGGACAGAATAAGCTGCGTGATCTATAAATCAGTCTAGCATGGGAATTTTTTTTATCCATCTTCACTTCACTTTCGTATAGATGTTGAAATATTATTACCATCCCTATGAATGTTGATTACACAATTAATAGCTACACCCGCTCCACATAATTTTATTAATTATTTTTAATTTAATATTTTAATTTATTCATAAATATAATTTTATTATATACAATATACATAATTAAAACAATATTAGTATATATGATTTTAATATATATCTAATATCTACTATCTATTATCTGTATCCATAATATATAATACATAAAGCACGAATATTAACTATACTAGATTATGACACATCCATTACGTGGGCGGTTGAGAAAAATGTTATTAAGAATTTATTTAAAAAAATTATAATTAGCGGATTTTTTTATAGAAAATAAAAGTTTACTTTATTTTAGTGAGTTGGGAGTGACATCAAATTTAGTCACTCCTAGTATAGATTTTTGAATTTTCATTATAAATATTTATTATTCAGATTTATCAGATTTATATGTAAAAATTTTAATTTTGTTAAAGTATTTCATTAGATATATTTATTTGATAATAAATAAAAAAAGTTAAATTTATATTAAATTATTTTATTTTAGAGTTTTAATTGTTATTAATCTTAAAAAATAATTGAATTTATTTGATCAAAAATAAAAGAAAAAGTTAAAATTTACATTGGCTTTCTCTATTTTCATAAAATTTAAATTAATAAAGCTTAATTTTATATTAAAATTAATAAATTTGTATAACTTGAACATTTGAAGAAATTAACATGTTAATATATTTATTAATTTTAATTATTTATAAAATACATGATTCTATGTTTAAAAATAAATAAAACAATAATTATTTGGATATTACTTAGATGATAAGACATTTTGGTATATAAAAAAATTTTTTTTCAAAGGTTATAATGATATTTTTTAAAAGATGGACTAGATGGCGAGGCAAAGCTAAGGGAGGGCAGGGACCCTGGCTCCCTTGACTCTAACAAAGTATATAAACATTTAATAATCGTCTTAGTAAAAAATAGTAAAAAATTATTTTGACTTTAAAATTTTATAATTTCATCGTCTTTTATCTCATCTTTAATATGAAATTTCGGCTTCGCTCTAACGAGACGAAAAGAAATAAATGAATACGAGTTTTGATATCCTAATTATAGATTAAAAAAGTTATATTTGATAGTAAAATAAAGGTTTATTAGCTGCCAACATGGCTACATATTGTCCAAATAATTGTTTATGACCATTCTTTGCAAGGGCAAACCAAGAGATCATGAGCACAAAACTGCAAAACCTTTGAGAACAATACGCTGTCCTAAAACCAGTGAGGTCCGTACATTACCCTTTCGACTTACAACTATCTTAAGGATGATGGTCAAGTATAAAAGCCTCCAAATAAACACAATTTTAACATTAAAAAAAGATAACTTATCGATTTGAATAAACAAAATGATGATTTACAAGCACTTTTTTCATGTTTTATCTTTTGTTCTAATGTCATCATTTTCATTTTCTTTTGCACATTTTCGTGATGTCACACCTTTTGAAGAGTTTGACTCCAAATCTTCTACGTTTCGTTATTCTGCACCTTCTCCATCCCCTGCAAGTTTTAAGTCACCTATGACTTATTCTGATTACTCAACTGTTGCTGGTTCTGGTTCTTTATCAGATTCTAGCAATTCTATGGGTTCTGGTTCCTCTAAAACTTCTGACTCTTCGTCAAGTTCCGGAACTTCTGGCTCCTTTACAGGTTCTGGTTTTCTATCGGGTTCTAGCAATTCTGAGGCTTCTGGCTTTTCTAATACTTCGGACTCTTCATCAGGCTCTGGCATTACAAATTCTGGTTCTTTATCAGGTTCTAGCAATTCTAAGGATTCTGGCTCATCTATAATTTCTGATTATGCATCAATTTCCGACGCTTCTGGCTCTTCATCAGGTTTTGGCACTACAAATTCTGGTTTTTTATCATATTCTAGCAATTTTAAGGGCCCTGACTCTTCTAAAATTTCTAATTCTTCATCAGGTTCTAGCAATTCTAAGGGTTCTTCTGACTCTTCATCAGGTTTTGACATTTCTAACTCTTGTGACTCTTTTTACAAGTTCTGGTTTTCTTTCATCATGTTTTAGCAATTCTTAAGGTTCGGACTCTTCTACCATTTTTGACTCTTTATCAGGTTTTAGCTTTTCTGGCTCCTTTAAAGGTTCGGGTTCTATCAATTCATTAGATTCGGACGGTTTAATAGCTTCGGACTCTTTTACAAGTTCTGAAAATTCCGCTGCCCCTGGTGCTACAAACTTGGGCTCTTCCACTGGTTCTGCCATCGTTGGCTCTTGGGGTTCCGGCTTTTCTGATGCTTCCGATGGTAAAGAAGACAACATCAAAACCAACTTTAGTGGCAGTTTTTCCAAGGTTTTTGCTTTTGGGGACTCGTATACTGACACGGGAAATGCTCAATTTCTGGGCATTCTGAAAAGCTTCGTGGGTGCACTTTTGACGAGAGTTTTTCAAGGCACGACCTCAAACTTCAAGTTGGGTGGTAGATCAAGTAATGGCCGCTTGGTGGTTGATTTCCTTTGTGATTCACTCAACATACCCACACTTCAACCATATAAAGGCATTTCTGCAATAAACTCCGCTACCAACGACATCTCCGGGGTGAACTTCGCTGTCGGGGGTGCAACATCGCTTTCAGGTGACTTTTTCGCGAACCACAAAATCGGTCACACCCTGTTGTGGAAAGGCATTCCTCTAGGATTCCAAACGCAAATAGAATGGTTCAACAATTTCGTGACGCAAAGAGCCTGCAAGGGGAAGTCCGAGGAAGAATGCAAGATCGAAATGGGAAAGCACCTCATTTGGCTTGGACAAATGGGCGTGGATGACTTTGCTCGTGTTATAGGGTCTTCCATTTCCATCCGGTGGCTTACAGATATAACCATTGACCATATCTCCAAAATCCTTACGGTATTAATTTATGCATTCAGAAGGAAAATCTCTTTTATATAACAGTGAAAAGAAAGCGCTTAAAATATGAACTTGGTTTTTTTTTTTTTTATTCTTTTGTGTATGTATGTTGCAGACGGTGTTGGACAGTGGTGCAAAGTTCTTTGTGGTTCAAGGGCTACCACCGGTGGGGTGCTGTCCGATAGCCAAATTATTGACTCCCGAATCCCAAAAGGATGAAATGGGTTGTTCATCAGTTATCAACAGAGCGGTAATGGCTCATAACGAGCTCCTCCAGAAGACATTGGAAGAATTTCGGGGAAAGTATGGTCCCGATATTATGATTTCGTATGCAGACTATTTCAATGCATATAAAACAATCGTGGGAAACCTTGCGGGGTTCGGGTTTTCAGATGGATCCCAAGCATGCTGTGGCGTTGGAGGTGGACTTCTCAACTTCAACTTGCACAATCTGTGTGGTACGGTTGGCACCACTACCTGCAGCAACCCAGCCGGTCACGTTCATTGGGACGGGATCCATCTCACTGAAGCAATGCATAACCAAATAACTCGTCTCTTCCTCCAGGAAGGCTTCTGTAAACCATCTTTTCCTGAACTAATTAATAAGCATAGAAGCTTACATAGATGCTAGGCCACTCTTTCATGGACTTAAAAAATCCGCCATTCATTAGAGGCTGCTCTTGCAGAGATTGAGACAAAATTTTCTCCCTCTTTCCCCCACTATTGTATATAAGTTTTGTCCATAAATTAGTCTCTCAAGAGCAGTGTGGTCGAAGACATCCCTGTCTTTCACATTGGTGAACCAAGAGTGATGTCTGTTTTATGTATATTTAGACATGTTTGCATTTATTAATGCTACAGTGGTGGCTGTTGTTACCCTTCTTCATTTGATTTTCAATGTTCATGGAGTTCAACTTTGGGGTCAATGGTTGTATAAAAACTAGAATCATATTGCTCTCCCTTTGTATTAACTATGTCCTGCAGTTAAAAAAAATTGAGAAAAAGAGCTCAGCAGCTGAGGCCCCGTACTTATTGTTTTGTTACCAATTGATAATCTGACTGCCTATAATATCAAGATTTTAAATAACTACTTGTTTTATTTCGTCTACAAATTTCGACTAACCAATTTTCTTACCAAAAAAATACATTATTTTATTCCATCAGAATTTTTTTGGGTACAAAAAGAAAAACAGTAATTCAAGAATGGGAAAAAGGTCACAGATTTGAATTTTAAACATATTGAATGTCACCTCATAAAGAAGAATGCACGAACCAACTAGACTAAGTCCCGGATTCTATTTTCATGTGGTTTTGCACAATCAGTGCATAAGACTAGATTTCCTAAAAGCAGTAAGCCTGTTTATATTCCAAATATACACGCTTAAGTATCAAATGAAAATGCAGGTGCGATGCAAAATTATCTAGCAGATGGGACTAGGCTGCCATTTGAGAAGTCAGGGCTCTCAATTTCAAGAAAGCTTGCTAGTAAGGTTTTCCTGGAAGATTGGCCCTTGAAACTACCAGAAGCTGATTTTGTATTGCCCTCATTCCCTTTTTCTATCTTGATTGCATCTTGTATAGCCAAAATGATTTCCTGCATCTTGGGGCGGGCATATCCATGTTGTTCAACACATTGAATTGCCACTTCGGCAATCCTCCAGATCGACTCGATCTTGACATTTCCTACCAGAAAAGGATCTACAACGCTTATCACATCGCCTTTACGTATTAAGGATCTTGCCTGCAAAAAAGAACAAAGGTTCAGGGTTTGTGCTTCAATATTCAGCACCAGATATACTAAGAAGTCTGCATATGATCAATGCTGAGAAGTGTACCCAGTGAACAATGTTCAGCTCCGCACCAAAATCTTCTACTGATACTGGTTTCTTTCCAGAGATAAGTTCCAGAAGAACAACCCCGAAACTGTAAACATCACTCTTTTCGGTCAATTGTTGACTTGCATAGTACCTGTGACAACACGTGAATGATTAGCTAAGCACATGAAGAAGAAAAACTTTTGATAAATTTTTCATGAACGTTAATATATATATATAGCTCACTCAGGATCAAGGTAGCCAACTGTTCCTCGTGCCGCACTCGATACATGGGTTAAATCTTCCTCAGCTTGCCTTGAAAGTCCAAAATCTGATACTTTTGCCCTCATGTTAACGTCTAGAAGAATGTTGCTCGTTTTTACATCTCGGTGAATGATACTGGGATTGCAGCCGGTGTGCAAGTATTCAAGGCCTAGAGAAATCTAAATTTATGTTTATACTTACAAAAAAACTAAATACCTATGCACCAACTATTGAGAACTTCAATACCAAACCTTTAGCTGCATCTTCCGCAATTTGTAAACGTGCTAGCCAATCCAAGGGCTTCTGGTTGACCGAACCTGCCATTCACGTCCATAGATTCTTAATTGTTTTGACCACACTATAAGCATCTGAAAAAAGAGAAAAGATGGAAAATAAACAGATTGATTTCTTGGTAGGGAAGCAGACCATGTATGTGATCCCGCAAAGTTCCATTGTGCATATATTCGTAAACCAATATCCGTTGATGCGCTTCTTCGCAGTATCCAATTAGAGGAACCAAGTTTCTGTGATGAATTCTTGACAAGAGGGCAACCTGCAAGCATGTGTCAGTTCATCGCTTAACCATGTAGCGTGAGACAAATTCCAGGTTATCCATATCGTACCAGCTACTATAGAACATATTAGCACAGACAGTAATTTATGGGTAAAGAAAGGTAGAAGAACCTGGCCAAGTGGGACATTACCTCAGTCACAAATTGCTTATTCAAATGGCTAGATGAATCACCCATTGTCTTGACAGCTACTTCCTTCCCATCTTTCATTTTGCCATAGTAGACTGATCCAAAACTTCCTTTGCCAATCTTCTTGGTAAAGTTGTTAGTTGCTTCTTCAAGATCAGACAGTGAGATACAGTATGCCACACCTTCGTCCAGCAAATGCCCACCCCGTGCAATCGAACAGGCTGTTGAAGTTTTGGCGCTAGAGTGCAGGGCATTACCTGATGAAACAAAAGAGTCAATGTTGGAAATACTAAGGGTCTGCAATAATATTGCATAAATGATAAAAATGATGAGTAATTTAGGTGTTCGCACCGTTTTCTTCACATTTGCGGTGAGACACCTTCCTTCGAAGATTGCGCAACAATATTAAACTTCCCAAGAAAAGGAGCAATAGAACTGCCAGCACTCCAATGGAGGTTCCAAGTATCAACTTAAAACGCATTCTTCTCTGTGCCTCATTATGTAGTCCAGGATTACCTTCATAGCTGCAAAAGAAGAGATATATATATATATATATATATATACATACATACATATATATATATATATATTTATAGCCGTTTATAAATTTGCTGTGCTGGATCACTTAGAACTGCATTTCTTTTTTCAGATCTTCCTTTAGAAATTTTTAGTTATATAATTAGGATTCTAGGATTATAATCCTCAAAAGATGTATTACCCTAAAGTTATTCTGCAGCACTCGTGCAGTACTTAGTGCCAAGTTGAGTAAAGGCCGTAATGTCATCATCATTTGGAGGTAAGGTTCAGCTCCAAAAGAAGTTCGGTTCTATTTGTTTAAAATAGTTTTAGATTATGTTACTCAGGTTCCTCATTTTTCTTAGAGAATCTGTGCACAATATCTCCACCTGACACTATTTGGACATGGATGATTGGAGTTTGATCTTATAAAAAATTGAGTATACCCGTATTAGACACTTACATGTATTTGATACTCACCAACTACTACTACTCTAAGGATAACTTTTCTGGACCTTAAGATGTAATGCATAACAACAACGTACTTACTTGAAACTTATTTTCCGGCTGAGCAGTGCTGCAGGTATTTCCCCAGAAAACGAGTTGTTCTGTATATACCTGAAACATATAGATTACCCCTTTTTACTGAATATGTATATATATATATATATATATAATATCAGGAAAACAAGCCTAAACTATCTGCTTCTATTAGCATTTTGTTAAAAACAAACTATCTAGTTCTGTTAAATGATCCAAAAATAAGAGCTAAGAAATCAAGATTTCTACGTACAATTCTTGCAACTTAGGCAAACGAGCCAGGTAGGAAGGGAGTGGACCGGTAAGTTTATTGTTCTCCAGATGTCTGCATTCACCAGCAGTTAAGGATGCAAGTCAGGAATCAGTCACTTTTTTTTTTTTTTTTTCCTTTACAGAGCTTTAAGCCTAGCGGAAATTAGTACAGATGTATTCCATAGAAGTGAAGTGCTTACACAATTTTCAGATTGATAAGGCTACTCATATCAGGGAGTGGTCCTGTTAAGGAGTTGAAGTCCAACCACCTAAAGAAAGATGAGAGCTTTTCAGGGGATAGTAATCGGATAAATTCCCGAAAATTAAACCTTAGATGTTGAAATAATAGGACTTACAACTCAGTCAATCCTTCCAAGTGATTAAACTCAGATGGAATTTGTCCCTTCAGATTCTGTCTTGACAGTGCACTGTTCATCAGGTTAGTACTGATTAGGGGAAAAAAAATTTTTGTACCAGCATGTGAATATCCAGTCAATTTCCTGAACCCTTACTTGTTGCTTAAGGAAAACATAATGAATTATTCTCAAATCATGGTAGGTATGAAAAACCAGCAGTGTTTTGTGGAAATGCAGGAATTTCTGGTTCAAAAATCCATCAAATTCTAACAAGGTTGTTTTAATAATCAAAGATAATGCAATAAAGTGTCCTAAGTTCTGAAATGAACAAGAAATTTACCAAGTTCAAAATGAATTACATTTTTGTTATTCTTGGTGGTGTTGTTGGGCTGCAATTTACCCATTCCCAATGAGCTGGAACACAAGGATCACCTCCTTCATTTGCCCAATCGCTTTCTGCGGACATAGAGCGAACGGCATCGATAGCAGTCACTGACAAATCAAAAAAAAAAAGGTAATGCGTTATTAGCTCATCTATTCAAGCAATTTCCCTGAATATACATGCTAATGTGCAATATGATTACAAAAACAGCCCCAAGGTGATTATCTTACCATCTCGCCTGTCAGTTTTTGCAGCAATCTGCTGGTATTTACTTATCTCGATTGCATTAAGGAGTGGCCCTCTAGTAGAATCATTGGTCTTGGAAAAGGTGAATGACAGAACGAAATCAAGAGTGACGTTCATGTAACTCGGTTCATAAAGGGTGTAGCTCCCGTTGGCATTCTCAGCTATATTTACCACAGCATTGCTATAATCAGGGATGTAAGGCTCTCGCAGCCTGAATTTCCGGGTTTCATTCGGAGCCAAGTCTTCGATTTCAGCGAAGTATGCATAGGCTCGAGCGTTGGCTGGGAAACCTTCGAGGTTCAACCTGTAGCTGAGCTCGCCTTCGGTGCCAACAACTGCTGTTTGCATTACTTTGACAGGTGGATACTCTCTGGTCCTTATATTGATGTTCTTCGATGTCCTGATTCTTTCAGTTCCAGGTGCCACTCCTACAAGAAAATTTTGCCTCCTGTCAAGATCAGATTCCCAAAATCTGTCGTAAGGATCATCTGGGTACCTGTAAACGCGAATTCCATTTCGATACATCAGCATGGATGCCATCAAATGGTTGCATATAAATTTGCAGTAAAACAAGCAATGATTCAAAGCAATACCATGGCAGATGATACTTTTACCTCACTACATCTTTAGTTAAAGCACCAAAGTTCACTCTAGCAGCAACGTTCAAGAAGAAATCGTCCTCATAATCCGTGGCATACATCGAAAGATTCAAGGGTCGGAGCTCGAGAGTGGATATAAAAGGAGAACCGGTTGTCGCACAGCATATGCAAACATCGATAGAATCCGAGGGAGCCCTGATGATCATTTCGTTCACATATATTCTCCGGCCATCCTGAATCGTCACGGTCGCCCACTTCGTTGCATCTAAGTAGAGCTCGAACTTTGGGTATGCGTCGTCACTTTCGGGGCTGCCATACTGAAAAGTTGCACGAACAAGGTACCTTCTTCGCTCCTTGGTGCTCAAATTATAACAGTACTTCTTGTTGTCCGAAGGGAAGTCTCTTCGATTTCGATACTGCAACCAGTTCCCATTAGGATTTTCTACTTCAACTGTTCTTCCATGTTTCATGATATCCACGTCGGAAGTCCATCCAAGTTCAGTACTTGGATCAATATAGTTACTTGAACTTCCACAATCTATACTGATAAACTCTGCAAGGCACAATTAAACTATGATGAAAATATACAAATTTGGGTTCAGTTGGCCATCTTTTACATGAAAAAATGACTTTTTGAAGTTGAATTATGAACAAAACAATCCTGGAATTCCATGAAAACACGGATTTAGTAACAAAACATACCTGAAACTTGGGATTTAACAGAGGATATAAAGTAAAGATAGAGTATAATAAGTAACTGTATAAATAAAGCCATTGAAGATCAGGAAGGCAAAACTGATGAATGATTCTTTTGATCTTTTTATTTTTAGGCTTATAATTTTTTTTCCACTAAATGATAAAAGAAAAGAAATTGTGGGTTTTGAGTTCAGAATCTAACCCCTCTTTACTCCACTAACCTTTCACTTTATTTATTTATTTTTTCCTTTTTCTGATTGATGAGTTTATGCCATGTTCATTCATGTCTGTTTCTTTCTTTCTTTCTTTCTTCTTTTTTCTTTTTAATTATTTTTCTATTTCTTTGATTTTGGAATCTCCTTTTTTCCCAAGAACTAAAGATTTCTTGCTTACTTTTCTATTTTCTGATTGATGAGTTTATTTATTAATCTCTCTCCTTCTATATTCCTTAGGAAGAACTATTACAAAAGGTTTGACAGATGGGACTGAAAACTCTTTGACCATTTCCTTTGGACAAAAAATCAAGTAAAAGAAATCATTTCACCTTACCTTAAAGAAATAATAATTAAACAAAATTAAATTAAGACAACAATCAAAGTAAATTAAACACCTACCTTGCAGTTAAAATTTTACCATTAATTAGATTTGGTAAGTCATATATGTGCGTTACTCAGACAGTGAGATTTCATGTCATTGATTCAATCGGTAGGTTTCATTAAAAAAAATTAATTTAAAATATTAAATTTAATTAATACTTAATAAAAATATATATTTAATTAAATAATTTTAATATAAAATTAAAATATTAAAAATTTATGTTTCTAGTTTAAAAAATAAAACAAAATGTTATAAATAAATTTTTCTTATATTTCTTTAGTTTGAAAATTGCAAACTTTAAAATATATATCAAACCGAAAAAAATAATTATTATTAATTTAATTAATTCAATTAATATAATGTTATTTTTTAATACAATATTCTACTACTATTTGCTGCAGTATTCCATTGTGACCGAGTGGGACAGGGATTAGAGAGAGAAGTTTGGCCATGCAAAAACAATTATCTGTAAAGAAAAAGTACGTGTAGGCAAGTGTAACGTAGCATCACGGCAGTGGGAAGGGATTGGATCAATTATGATTAATTAAAGCCTTTTAAATTTAAAAAAAAAAATTGTAAGCTTTAGATTTTGCTTTTGCTTTTGCTTTTTGGGTAAACCAAAGCATCCCCCTTTGGCCCGACTTGTCCGCAGCGTTTCACGCTTTGGGAAAAAAAAGTACGAAAGCTTAATGAAAGCTCTTTTTTCATCCCATCAACTCTGAACAATTTCTCGACAACTGGACACCCTTCAATAACGAAAATCTGTGTGTTTTTCAAGGGATCCCCCCCCCCCCCCACCCGGGGCTCCAACCCCTCCGCACCAAAGCAGGAGTTTGAAGTGAGCGGTGACTTTCTTCGATTTTCTATGCCCCGTGAGCTTCATGGTGGAGGAAATTGCAATAGAAGTGTAGAACTTTAGATTGCATGCGGAGGTATTCAATTTGAATCACAATTCAATTCTTTTTTTTCAAAAGCTTTTTTACTTAAGTTTGACTTAAAATAATTTATATGTTTGTTTTGTTATTTTAATTTTTTTTTATAATTCGAATCAAATCAAATAAATTTGAATAATAAAAATATTATGTCTAAATCTAACCTACGAATAACTCATTTCTTAAATAAATTTAATTGCATTATGAGATGTATAATAACTATAAAATTATACGAATTTAAAATATATATTTCAAAATCATTAAAATTTAAAGTTACTGGAATATAAAAATTATATTAAAAGTAATTATACAAGATCATTTAATCCAAACTTATCCGAACTTATTCATTTATCATATTTAATTTACATGACTCCAAATTAAACCCTCTTAACATTTCATTTCATTAAAGAATTCAGCCTATAGAAGTTTAAAATTCATGAATTGATTGTAAAAAAGAAACAAAAAAGAGCAAGTTCTTGGGAAATGATAAATTATCGTAAAATTGTGAGAAAAAACCCAACATTTGTTTGGAAAGCAGTGGGTGAACTGTTTTAAGATACAGGGTCCTTCAACAAAAAAAAAAAAAAACTTTTAAAAGAAAACTTGTTAAACGTTTAAAGCAAAGAAATGTCTTAATTTGTGTTTTGAGATGAAGCAATACGCAATCTCCAAGGGCCCCATAAATAAAAACCTAATTAGTTGATTAATTAATCAATAGCAACCAAAATACTCACGCGGTGACGACCGATGCGGATGCCTTTGGTCTGGACCGTGTTGTCTTTGTTAAAGGAAGTAAAAGAAGAAAAAAGAGAAAGTGGGCCCTACTGGTTCAAGTTCAGTTACTTTATTTTGCATGATTTAAGGCCGCCCGTGAGGCGAGGCAATGGCACCGTGTAGATTGTATAGTTAGTATTTGGTTCGGATGAGACCG
>JAQSVH010000008.1:5964436-5975065 GCA_029448705.1 Adansonia digitata
TAAGTATTTATCAACTCTATTATATAATCAATGATTGAATTGATGTCAAAATTAAGTGAAATTAACTCGATTGAAATGAATTATAGAATTAACCTAAAAATTCAAATATTGAAACAATAATAAAAGTAAATTTAAGTATACATTATTTTACTTTAAAAAATAATGTATCTTAATCAAGTAATTTTCTTTTTTCTTTAAATAATCATGAAACTTTTTTTTTTAATTGGAACCACCAAAAATTAAAACTGTGTATTAAATAAAAATTATTAACGTGTCATATGAGCATATGCATATATATATTTGTATTGAATTTGTTTTTGATAACATTAGCGTAGTTTTTTAATTTTGTAAATGAAATTAAAAAATTAATATATGTCTACTCCTTTAAAATTATTTATTTATTTTTAAATATATTTAACGAAGATTAAGCTTCCTCTTGTACTTTTTATTTATTATTTTCTCAAATTATTCATCTCATTTATATACTATTACATGATTTAATTATGAACAGTAATTAAAATTTGCATTAAATAGTAGTTAATTATAAAAAATATTAAAAGGGATTTTAATTTTTAAAGATATTTATCGTTTTATTAACTCATTTGCGGTGTTTAGCCAAAAAAAGAAATAACTGGGGGGGGGGGGAAGGCAAACATGCAGCACGGCGACCGTTAAGTGTCCGGCGCCGAAGATGTCCATTGTTCTATGATTTGGCGATCCGATAATTGGTACACTAGTGTTGCATAATATTATTTTTTTATATTATAAATTATATTTAAAATATTATATAATTATATAAATTTTAATTTTATATAAATTTTAATTTATTTATATATTACCGCAATTAACAGATTTTATATGATGTTTTAATTATTCAAAATTATCACTTTTTGGCTTAGCCTATCTTCTTCGTAAAATTTATATTTTTAAAATTTAATAATTTATATATTTAAATATTTTATTATATAATAATTATATTTAAAATATTTTATATTTATATAAATTTTAATATATTAATAATTTATATTATATAAATATATTTAATACTTTATATATATTATATTAGTAAAACCATACTTAAAATTGTTGGGTCTCTTGTCATCTTTTAAATCCCAGCCCCGACCACTGCCCTTCCTTCCCCTCTGTTCCTCTCTCTCTTCGCTCCTTAAATAGCGTTACGTTTTTCTCTTTCTTTGAGTTTTGAGTCTGGTTTTCACCCTTTTCAACTGTTGAATCCTTGACAACAGAGAAAAAAAAAAAAAACCTTATCGGAGAAGCAAAAACATGGTGGTCGAAAGCGGCTTCTCTTCTCCTCGAAACGATGCTTTTCCTGCCGGGCTTCGGGTTCTCGTCGTCGATGACGATATTACCTGGTTGAAGATACTTGAAAAGATGCTCAAAAAGTGTTCTTATGAAGGTTACTTATAATTTTTTTTTTAAAAAAAAATTTACATTGAAACCAACTTTACTTTGTTACTGTTAATTGATCTTACTCCTTGCTAATAATACATAGCAGTAGCTTCTTTTGTTTTTATTTTAATGCTTTGTTCATTGGGCCTTGCTTTCTTTTGCTGTTTAACTCTTCATTTTTGGACTTTGGTTTTTTTTCTTTTTTCTTTGTCTTTTTAGTTTTTTCTGTTTATGGAAAAGGCTGATTTTATGGTTATCAAGTGTTGAAAGTTGAATTGAATATGTTACAAAATGGAAGTGTTTTTTGTTTTTTGTTTTTTTTCAAGCTGCAAAGGTTGAGTGGGCGAGGCTGATCCTCACTCTTGGACCTTGACTCCTAACCACTATAAATGTCATAGAACTGTGAGAAAAAATTTCTGGTTGGAGTAGAAATTGGACGGATTCGATTGAAAAATATGCTTTTTTACCCCATATATATATATTTTCAGTTATCACAGTATTGTTTGGTTTGATCATCTTTGCTAAAATGGATGATATATTGACAGGCTTATAATGAACAAAATTTAATATAAACAAAGTTTTCATGGGCTTTTCTTAAAGTTTGTTTGTGGGTGTAAAATGTTTCTGGCATCATTTTGACAAATATGTTCTAATTCCTTGGACACTGGGTGCACAAAAGACAAATTAGCTTAAATACCTTTGTTTTGAAAGGTTACTGAAGTTATGATCCAAGAAAAAGGAAAATGGTGAAATTATTCTGCAAAAATCAATTATTCGGATTTGAAAGTATGGAAATTGTGATTTTATTAAGTATATGTTTTCCTTCTCATCAAAGCTTAAAATATTTGACAGATGAAATTCTGTCACATATCTTTCCTAGGTTGCTACACAGTTACTAATTAACCTAACTCATACAGTCATACTGAACAAGGGTGTTGCTCCGTAAGTGTCTCATTCGAGACTTCAGTGGTCAATTGGGCAAGGTGTAACCTAGCATTGAGTCCCTCTCCCTTCCCTTTGTCTCCTTTTTCACAAATCATATATATACTTCCTAATTTTTAATTAAACTAGGAACATTAACATACATTAATGGGGGAGATTATGGCTAGATTTATTGGTCATGAAGTTCAAGCAACTTCTGCCCTCTGCTCTGTAATTTTGTTGACATAATCATGACTTTTAGTGAGAGCTGGGAATATCTTTGATTGGCTTTGCTGGTGCTAGAATTTGATAAAGATTAGGTGGATATATTAATGAGCTTGACTTTAGAATTCTATTGAAATCTACCTTAATCTTGAAGGGGAAAAAAGAAAACCCTTGGCCGAAGCTTGATTTAAGGTAAATGCATCCAGGGTCTAACAGGCCAAATATTAGCTTGCCTAATTGTTTTTGGTGGATCTATGATTGGTGTATTTGATTTTCCACGCTTTATTGAGATAATTCTTCAGTTCTTTTTTCGACCATAAGTAGAGTATTCGAACGTATTTTTTATACTACACTGACATTCTTTTTCGGTGCTTTCCCATGTTCCAGTGACTACATGTTGTCTTGCTCGAGAAGCTTTGAACTTGCTTCGTGAAAAGAAAGATGGTTACGACATTGTAATCAGTGATGTTAACATGCCAGACATGGACGGGTTTAAGCTTCTAGAACATGTTGGACTGGAAATGGAATTACCTGTCATTAGTCAGTTCTCTACCATAACATGCGAACCTTTGTTTTCAAATGTCAATATTTGCTCGATTTTTTCTTTTCAAATTCAATAGAACCAGCTTCTGACAAACTCCATTTAATGCAAACATCCCAGTGATGTCTGTTGATGGGGAGACGAGAAGAGTGATGAAAGGTGTCCAGCACGGCGCTTGTGATTACCTTCTTAAGCCTATAAGAATGAAAGAGCTCCGCAATATATGGCAGCATGTGTTTAGAAAGAAGATACATGACTTGAGAGACATGGAGAGTCTGGAAGGCATTGAAAGTATGCTGATGGTTAGAAGTAGCTCTGATCTGTTTGATGACGGGCACTCGCTTGGTGGAGAAGATGCAACCTCAGTAAGGAAAAGAAAAGATGCTGATAACAAGCACGAGGATAAAGACCTCAATGATCCTTCTTTCACCAAGAAAGCAAGAGTTGTTTGGACGGTAGACCTTCACCAAAAATTCGTCAAAGCCGTAAATCAAATCTGCCAAGCTTTCGGTTCTAAAGGTTAATCTCTTGACCATCATCACGAAGTAGCAATATATGTAATTTCGGGCAATTCCAAAGCTTTTTCTGCCAATTATATCTCTTTCAACTATATGGCTATAGTTTTTAATCATCCTCTAAAACCTTGTTATGTCGTAATGTCTGTTTGACAGAAGTTTCTCCTAAGAAAATACTTGAGTTGATGAATGTACCATGGTTGACAAGAGAAAACGTCGCCAGTCACTTGCAGGTAAATACCTCCCACTTAGATTCTACTCTTTGAATTAATTAATTAACTAGGCCAGGGATAAATTTTCTAGAGATTGATATGATGGATTTTCTATTTTCTTAATCTTTTGGAATCTATAATCATTGTTAATAACTTGCAGATATGTTTCCAAAAAATATTTGTTCTAATATAGGACATTATTTAGATTCTCATCGAGAAAAATCCTCTTCTGCAGAAATACCGCCTCTATTTGAGTAGATTACAGAAGGAAAGCGATATCAAAAATTCGTTTATTGGAACGAAGCATTCAGATCCAGCTTCGAAAGATTCTACTGCCAGTTTTGGTCTCCATAAGGCAATGAACATGAGGCAAGATGACATGCCGACTGTTACCTATAGTTTTTCTGTTAATAACTCAATTGCTCAGAATGTTGATCTCCAAGTTCATGAAGGTGATAGAAAAAGAATTACTTCAGTGCCGGTAGCAGAGCCGAAAGGAGCTTTGTCTGTAGATATTCCTGATTCCAATAAGGCCAAGAGTTCACAGATAAGCTTTGATCTTTCCCTCGGATCAGCTGATTCAGGTGTAAACTTTGCATCATTCAGTTCTGCTGCTCTGGCGCAACACACCTGGAGCGATATTCCTGAGATTCAGCTCAAGCAAGAGTGTGAACCCCTGCAATTAGAAAATGGCTTCGGCCGACTACCACTTCCTGGTTCACAGCATCACTTGCGGACAGAATATCTACAGCCTGCTGCTTCCATTAGCTCTGGACCTTCTGTAACTGAAAATGAGGTAAATCGAAATGCAATTGAAGTTAAGCCGTTGTATGACGAGTATAGAAGCAATTTTGTCAAACATTCAACTCTAGCGGATTCGGTTGACTTGTTTCCTGTTCAAAGCGAAAGCCAAACGCTAAAGAACCAAGCTTGTGAGCCCATTTCTGCTACCAAACCAAACATGAAAAGTCCGGACATCAGTCTGAACTGCCTCACTGACTCGGAGTCTGCACAGAGAAACCTGGATGCTGGTGTACGAGTACCTTTTGCATCTTTCTCCGAGGACTTCCAAATCTGTTGGCTTCAAGATGATTGTTATGCTACAGATTTCTGTCACGAGGATTTCGAGTGTACCGACTATATCAATCCAGCACTGATAGCTGAAAGCCCATTCTACTTGTATGATACACCAAGGTTCGACCATGAGCTTCTCTTTGATTCTACAGACTATTATGCAATAGATCAAGGTTTGTTCGCATAACATGAAAGCCATTCTTGCAACACATCTTTGATGAAGAAAAGGATCCTTTTTCTATTTTTAGATAATATCTATCAGTGGAATACTTCAATTCTATGGACAGGATGCCCAGTTTCCCAAGCAGTATGGACTTGGATGTTGAAACATGTATAATGCCATTCTGCTGCTATAAGTTTCCTACCTTATGATATGCATCTGTAAGTGCTGTATTGTTATGCATCTGTAAGTGACATTTAAACTTGGGTGCAAGAATGGATATAATCTCTTTTCTCCCTCTCTTACTTTGGCCTTTTAATCTTTGGTTTATTTTTTTGGGAAATTGGAGAAGAGGGTTACATTGTTCTGACTTATAATTTGTTTTAAAGTATTTGTATCCAACACCTCTGTCTGACATATATTCATACATGAATATAGAAATATGACCTTTCAAAAACCTTTCAAATACATGAAAAACATAAAAAAAAAAAAAAACCAGAACATACATGTATCTAACACTAATGCCTTAATTGATTTTGGGATGATTAAAAGACTTGAAGAGGCAAATTTAGCATAGACAGCTAACAGTATCCAGACTACATAAAAAGCCAGAAAACTTTATATATATACAGATAGAGAGCTAAGATTCCTCACAAAATTATACCTCAGATTGATGTGGAATTTGGAACTGAATAAAAATTACAAAATGTAAATTCTATCTTCCATCATAACATTATTTTTCAATTCCTATAATTTTAATTACTAGAAGAACTAAAAGGAAGTCATCAGTCACACCCACCGGCAACTGATCTTCCTCCATGTTCACGCTTGCACGAAATACTACTTTTGCTGGATATTGGGGGAAGCATTTTCATGCCTGTTCTTTGGCAATGAGGTCCCTGAACAAGTTATCCTGTTATTTTTCATTAATCCACTCTTAGAGCTTTCAGTATTAATGGAAGGCCTCCTTGGGGGTCTAGAGTCTGCATCCTGCACTCTGCTTGGAGATGGCTTCCTTCCAAATTTCGTTGATTGAGGCAAACTTGAAGTGATCTGTAAGGGCATAATTTACTGTTAAAAGCTGTAAGCACTGAAGAAAACATAGAGCATCATCATTTCAGAATTACACCCATTCAAAGAAGAAAGTAATATGTGACACTCGGGGAAGATCAGGACTGTGTTAAGTCCACATCTGCACTTTTTGACCATCAAGAGAAATAGGATCACAAATATATATATATATATATATATATTGAACTGATAATTTAACTTACGACACTTTAATTCTATATTGCGGCTTGGAGTACAAAAATCTGTTTTAAGTCATGGCTAAGCTGTTCAAGATGATCTCAAGGCAAGCAACATAACTTGATGCATGGTTAATTCCATTATATCCTAGTCAGCATCAAAAGAAAGTCGGTCAAGACATAAGAACCTTCTTAGCGTGATTGTGTAAAGACTGTGATCCATGGTATAAATCTTCATTTGGTCTAGCTCTCAAGTTAGTGCTCTGTCTGAGTTTATTCAGGTCATTCTTTGCTTTCTCCTGCACGTCAAG
Organism: Adansonia digitata; assembly: GCA_029448705.1. NCBI lineage: Eukaryota > Viridiplantae > Streptophyta > Magnoliopsida > Malvales > Malvaceae > Adansonia > Adansonia digitata. The sequence continues at coordinate 5,971,053 of JAQSVH010000008.1, forward strand.
CCAAACATTGGTTTTGCATAAAGATGCAAAGGAGATTAGAGGAAACACATGGCATAGAGAACAAATATTTATGCATAATTACAAAATCTGCATGTACACAGTGTACTCATAATGTGCATGTTCACAAGCACAGAGGCCAAGTATGCATTTTGTATAACATAGTACTCTAGATCACATCAGGCAACTCATCCAAATTGATTCTTAAGTTAGTTAACATGTCAGCAATTTAGGAACTCTGCCTCAGGAATGGCAAGGTTTCATCAGTTACACTAGTGCTAACTCCCAAACCCATAAGCCAACATCTAATGAGTTTGTCCGATTTGTACCTTAGATTGTATTAGCATTTGTGATTTTTCTGCCTCCTTTGAATTCCTTTTGTCTTCGAGCTTTTTAAAGAACTGGAATGGAGCAAGTAAGGAAACGCCAAGCTTGGTACAATTTTAAACCATGAAAATTTTAAAGCATGAGGAAAAGTAATAGTAAGACTTACCTCTCTCCGTTTTGCTGCCCTTTCTTCGCTTCTGAAACTAAATGGATAGGAACAAATACGAGATTTTGTACTGGTTCCACTTGCACTTGAAGATTTTGAGCAGCTGCCACACAATCAATACAGAATAGTTATGAGGATAATATAAGAAAGGGACTTCAGTAATTAGGTCAATAGTATTTGAGATCCAATCTCTATAGTAAAACCAGGAAAAAGGAACATATAGAAGCCATTGCACTTCGAAATTAAAATGTGCACAACACAGCATACTGCATTTTAGTAGTTCACCCCCCCACCCCCCAAAAAAAAAGTATACTAATAAATTGATTAGTTTTCAAACATCCCCAGTATGCAGAACACGTAAAAGGTTAAGTAGCAAAGCTCTTACTTGGAGAGCGACGGCCATATCCCATCTCCTGTAACTGAGCTTTTTCGAAATGCTATAGTCCTGTAGATACAGATGTAATCATGTCAGCAAAATGGAAATCGTTTAGACAAAATTGTCAGCAAAGACAGTTTAGGAGGGAAGATTACCTTTTATCTTGTGACTGAAGAACTTTGGAAGCATGCTTTGAGCCCCCGTTAAAAGATGCCTGCAGTTTGTGAGTGAAACTTGCTGTGGTCATTTAAAAAGTCTAAACCACTTGATGTCTACTTCCTAAATATAATGTATACTCAACAGTACTGTGATTTCACCTTTTGAAACATCATAAATATTGTTATTTTATCACCCACTCTTGAACATATCCAATATGATTTCAGCACATGCAATTGCCTTAATAAGCAAACAGAACAGCAAATATATAAGGTGCCACAGAAAGTACCCTAGTAGGAGTTTGTAACGCTGTCGAACTTTCTCTGGATATCTTAGATGATGTTTTATCGGTTTCACCAGCATGCGGAGTGAAATTCATTGACATGTGAAGGGATTTTTGAACTATTCTCCTCTGCTCATTTGGGTCTAACGCAGGCTTCTTATTAAGAAGAGCACGGTTATTTCCAATTCTTGAAGTTGCTTGTTTGGATACACCACAATGATTGGATAACTTCGATGTGGAATTTGATCGTCCTTTTTCACTTGATGGAGCTAAATTCTCTTGATCAGCAGCTTTCTTCAATGCCTTGGTTGGAGTTTGTAGAGGGTTTGTATTGGTTTCACCAGCAGGTGGAGTGAAATTCATTGACATGTGAAGGGATTTTTGAACTATTCTCCTCTGCTCATTTGGGTCTAACGCAGGCTTCTTATTAAGAAGAGCACGGTTATTTCCAATTCTTGAAGTTGCTTGTTTGGATACACCACAATGATTGGATAACTTCGATGTGGAATTTGATTGTCTTTTTCCACTTGATGGAGCTAAATTCTCTTGATCAGCAGCTTTCTTCAATGCCCTGGTTGGGGTTTGTAGAGGAGTTGAACTATCTCTTGGTATTCTTGGTGATATTTTATTAGTTTTACTGGCACCATAAGCAAAATTAATTGACATGTGGAGCGAGTTTGGAATTGTTTTCTTCTTGTCATTTGAATTTCCGGTGGAATTAGCAACACCAGCATCACTCCTAGCTTGTGCTGAAGCCACTCGTTTAGAAGGATATAACGGAAGTTTGGATGCACTACTGGGAACTGATGACTTTGACGAAGAATTTGTTCGCCTTTTCTTGCCTGAAGAAGTTGAGCTCCTCCGGCCAGCACATTCCTGCAGTGTTCCATGATGAGGACAAACTTGACAAAGGAAGAACAAAAGAGAAACTTGTTTAAACCAACATTACCTTAAGGGGAATCTTTGGGGTTATCATAATCATGCCATGGACGTCAACATTTTCAAGAGCCTTTGAACTTTCAACCTGTTGATATTTCTCCACATTCACATCTTCCATCACTGCCTGACCTCTTTCGACATCGGTAACATCCATATTTTCTGTTTCAACATTAAGATTGCCAGCATCTATATCAGCAGAATTAGCTATCTCAGCATCAGAAACATCTTTCTCCTGTTGATTCACAGTCAAAGATGCGTTTAAATCGGCTAAATCTACATTTAAGGAAGGGTCAACCGAAGCTGCATTTATAGTTCCCATTTGAGAGGCATCATTGGTGACAACATTGGCTTGCTCAAGCAAGGCCGCCGCTCTCATTGCAGCTCTTCTTTTGTAATGAGCTTCAAAAAACGCTTTCTTCTGAGCAACAGAACCTGGCTTTGAAAACTTTTCCACTTCTTCCAAGTAACGATTGTGAGAAAAGGTTGACCATTTCTCCCAAGCCAGCGATTCCGACATAAATCTGCCGAAAGATATTGACTCTGTAAGAGCACGAATCGGGTCACCCTGTGATTTTCAAAAATCAACCATCAGTTTCCTGACCAAAATTTTCAAAGCTAGAAAGCTTGTTAGAAAATTACATTTCATTAACACAAAGATTGATGGAAAAAGAAAAAAAAAAAAAAGAGCATAATCAGAATATTTTTCTCAGGGAAATCATTGGAATGCCAAGCTATCATAATAGACTATTTTTGGTGAACGGCCATTAACAGCCCCAATGTTCTGTTCAGATCTCCTATGAGTACCCATTTTCCCATAATCCCAGCAACCAAACAATTGTAAGTAAAACATGAATCAAGAGTAACCATTTAAGTAAAAATAATAGAACAATCAGCTTTTATCAGTCAAAGTTTCGGGCTTTAATCACAAAACTGACCTCTTTAGCCTCATGAGAAATATCAGCTGGATTAGAAAACGATCTGACAAGACAAGCAGATTCATCCATTTCCAAAACCACCCAAAAATTTTTCTTTCTCTTTACTAGTTTCCTTCTTTCTTGCCCTTGCTCTTCTAGTTCACTCTTATGATTCGCAAGCTTTAGCCGTTGTCACTCACTCTGCAAGTAAAATGAAAGAAGAAAGAAAAGAAAACTCACCAAAGATAGGCTCCCCCTCTCTAAATCTAGCCGTTATTTGAAACACTAGGCTCATCAACGGTCATGGGTCCATTTCAATGTCCAGACCAAACAATGGCTGTAAATAGGAGAAAGCTCCTTTTTCCCCCCCCCTCTATGGGGCTTTTTTTGCGTTTAAAGCTTGGGTCTTTTTTCCTCTGAATCAACGTAAAGAATCTGGATCTGATAGGCTCCACCTAACAATTGAATTGGGTCCCTATTCATTGAAATTTAAAAGCTTTCCAACGTCTAGTTCCCTTTTTTTTTTTCTTTCTTTAAATGATTATTGCTAGTTCATGCTCATATATGTCAATACAGAAAAAGAAAAAGGAAAATATGGGCACTCTGGATTTCGAGAATCTCGAAAGCTTTTATTACATTATTAGTTTTAACGTTTAATTTGGCTGCTAATTTGAATTTTGGAAACCATGACATAAAAAAAAAAAAAAGGGGAAAGAATTGGCGGTGGAGCCATTAGAAGCAGACAAATCCAGTCTTAGGAATATAGGCTTTGCAACGGCTGTTGTCTGCAATAATTTAGCAAAGTGTGGGCCTGTGGGGGTATCCATACATTTTATTTTCTTTTATTTTTTTTTT
>JAQSVH010000008.1:5990675-6009042 GCA_029448705.1 Adansonia digitata
AATTGATTTGTTTTTATTATAACCTAAAGATATATCTCAAGCTTTGGGAACTCTCTAGGATTTGATGTTGATGCAGCCATTGCACATTTCGTAATAAGGCGCATCCACGGCTTCAGCACCCGTAGACTGTCGCACGTCTGTTCTAGCAGCAGCTTCAGCTTTGAGCATGGAAATCTTTGGAGCATCAAATACTAACCTCTTCGTAGCGAACTTTTATCCATTGAAATCGAATCGGGACGGTGTGAACAGTAAGTCGATAGGTGGCAACACCGACGAAAATGGTTTCAATTTTTGAAACCAGTTGGCTGAAACCCTGAGCCGTGGCGGCCCAACTCTTTATGAATAAGCTCCAACGTGGATAAATATGGGATCCTGTGTGAAATGCTTACCCCCAATTGCCATGCCACCACACTCAAAAGAAGTTGACCTTAACAAGCAATAAGCATTCCGCTGCTTCTTTGCATTCCTCGGAGCTTCGCTTTAGCCATCCCCTTCATCATTACATTCAAATAAGCTATTAACTCTTATCCTCCCAGCAAAAGGGTAGAAAGGAGCTAGCATTTCGGATAAGGATTTCTCAAGCCGCTGGGACCTTTCTTCAGTCATGGCAAAATCACCAACAACCGCTTCGACATTATCGTTAGGATACCAAAAAAATAATAATAATAAATAACGATTCATGCCTCGCAGAAGCAACTTGATCAATTAGTTAGAGCTTGAAAATTTCCAGGCTAAGGGGTGTTGGCGAAGAAGGTTTGATAGTTATCTTTGTGGTTTCAACTATGAATTCCATGGCTATCTGGTCTTTGATTTTTCATGACTGTTGAGAATATAATTACAAAAATTATGAGAATAAATTTTATAATTATATGACAGGTTGGTGGTGGCAGGAACATTATTGAAGGAGGGAACGCTAACAAATTGATTTCCATGAAAAACAAGCTACATTTTATATTCAGATAAAAGAAAAGTTACAGGTACTTGGATTTGAACTATAAACTTATTGAATATCAACTCTTAAGGATGAATGCATGAACCCATCAAACTAAACTCTAAATTGTATGCCATCTTATTTTTACTTCGCAAATATTCATATACTAGTCACATGAGAGAGAGGGAGAGAGAGATGCGAAAGATAAAATAGCATAAGCTCCAATTAAACCCTCCAAATCTATCAATATTTGTATTAACAAAGACACACCAACAATAGTTTTCATTTGTAAACAAAAGGTAAGCAGATTATACATACATGTAAGAAATGGCATCAAGCTGTCCCAGAAGTGAGTGAGCAAGGAACAACTAAATATCAAGATTAAGAACATAAATTACCTGTGATTGTAGATCGTTCGTATGATTCCCGAAAACATCAACTATAAGAAGAGCTAAAATTGTTTGGCTACATCTCTTCAATCCTAAAAAGTAGAAAGCACATAACTACCTTCTATTTGCTCTGTATGAGTACAACAAGTGTGAGACTTTCAATGCCGTGGAAACAATTCAGTTGACCATCCGCTGCAGCCACAGCAACTTAAGATTTCGGGTGCGAAAAGATTGGCTAGTCATGATGTATATTCAACTTCTCTAAGCACTCGAACCATCTTGCTGCTACAGTACCGATAAAAAAATTGACAATTGACTAGGGTCAGAGCAACCCACAATGGTTCTCATGCTGTTTGGGGGGCTGCACCATGAGGAACAAGAACTGCTTCACCATTAGCAGTTTTTGATACAGCAATCTCTTCTACACGCTTCCAGGTAGCTTCATGTTTTGTTTTGATCTCTTCCAGCTTTTCTTTATCTTCTTGAAACTTGTTCAAGCATTCCTCGAATAGCTCAGGATCAATATCAGAAAAAATCTTGCGGACATTAAGCGTCAGGCTCCGGACAAGCTGATTCCAATGGTGATACCCATTTGTCTCCAAGGCAGGGAATATAATGGGCAGTATAACTCTGCGGTTTTGTCTAATTAAGTTCTCGATGTGACCATTATTATTCCATAAGTACAAAGCCCTCTCTGCTACCTGTAAAAGCAAGCATCAACGATCCGAAATTCAGGAAAAACCATTGCATATGTAACCAAATATTTCAGCATATATGTCACAATTGAAAGCTTCAAATCTCATACTGGGAACTCAAATTTTACAAAAAACTATACCAACCAAATTCCTGCATATGATGGAAACAATAGTTTTTGACAGTCAATTGTCATACAACTCAAAGCATTTATCCTTTAAATAAAATGAAACAGACTAATTTTCTTTTTTCCCTCGCAGCCATTATGGAAGACCACATGCATTCAAATGATTGCTTTTTACATGGTAACACCGTAATTTAAGAGTTGTAGCCATTGAAATACGTTATCCAGCAATGAACAAACCACTAGAACAATGAACGACAACATGTTATTGTTCATTTGAGTAAGTTTAAGAGTGCTCCATCATGTACCAAACACATGCATACAGCTTAGCCTCGAAGCAAACTCTAAAATGCCCAAAAGAATAATGTAGCCCTCAAGGGTCACTAAGCAATAAATATATATAAGAAAACTATATATATTAGTATGTAACAGCATGCAATAAGCATCCTTCCTGCGACAGTGAAAGCAATTTTCCTCTTGAACTAAAACCAAAGTGGTATGAAATCAAATTTACACTTTCGAATAAGCCTACGAAACAAGACCCGTATTTAATTTATGAATATCTTCAACAACTATTTAAGCAATACCCACACCAGAAGTCATCAAGGCTACCACATTCACTGCCATGTTACCACCACCATTCAAGTAAAAGCCAATTACTACAAACCAGAACGAACACTATAGTACCATAACATCAATTATATTCCAGTCCACCAATACCCTTCTACCATCATCTTAACTGCCGGATTGCCCCAGCCAATGCAAAAGTGGAAAACATGCTATCATACCTCTGCTTTTGTCCACTTGCCCTCCACTAAGATTCTCAAGTGTCCATATCCGAGATAGTTAGATAGGAAATTCAAATGGTAGAACAAAAAGGACTGCTAGGAAAAAACAGTCAATTTTACTTCAAACCTATAAAAGTTCAGAAACAAAAGAATATGTAGGTTCATAGATCTATCAACTATTGGTGCAGAGCCAAAACATCAACCATTTTCCATCTTCGAGCCAATAAAAGGTTATATGGTAGAGTTTCTCAGTATGCTCAGTAGCTAATTAAGCTCCGTGCATATTTTACACAATTATACGAATAAGAAGCTGGCTATCATTTTTTTTCTGGCCAACAGGAAGCAGGCAAAAATAAAGTGCCAAAAATTAGCACTAGATATTTGAATTCCATTGTCAAATCACCCATAAGAAGACTGTTATGATACTAGCATCAAGAATTATTTATCAAGTAAATTAGACTTTCTCTAGAACAAGAGAACCTCGAGGCTTAGGCACAGAAACCAGAAAATTTGGATTTGTTTAGTTACAACTTCTTCCATATCAGACTTTATAAAGCTAAACCAGTGTACAACAGAGAGTGGCAGACAAAGATCATTGAGGAATTCATAAGATCTAATTTGCTAACATATAGGCCATCCTCTTAATCATCTCAAATGGGAGTGGATTGATTAAAATCATTGGAATGGTCTGATGCAAATTACAATCAGGGGATAGCAGAAAAGCATGTTTGAATGAAAGATAATCATAGAGAACCCTTGTTCCCAACATGAAATAAAAGAGAGAAGCGGGGGGGGGGGGAGGGAAGAACTACACCTTCACTCCATTTAATTTATTTCAAGTAAAATAGTTTTCTAGGGTTTACATAAATTCAAAAAGTTAGAGAACCGTGAGATAAGCAACGGGACAGATGAAACATTTGGCAAGGGCATTTCAAGCAGTAGGGAGTGAAGAGAAATTTGAAAAGTTAAAGGCTTATTATTACCTGAAAGTGTGAACTGCTCAAGCAACGTGCAATTTTGCGGAACAAGGGCACCATACATCTCTGAAATTCAGCAGGCTGAGTAGCTTCCAAAATTTCTTCCACCTCACTAAGGAACATGACTTCCTTTGAGCTATTAGTAATTGGCCAATACTTCAATAATCCCCTTATAACAGTATCCGCTAGTTTGCAGTCTTTCTCAACAAACTGCATGATGCAGTATGATAACTGCTGATGGTACATTGGCAAGCATTTTGGTTTGTGAAGAGGTATTAGTGCCCGGACAAGGAACAACTTGTGTTCTTCTTTGAGTGGCAGAGCAAAGCCGTTGATTATACTTCCCAATACCTCTAAAAGCTCAGCAATCCCATTATGCTTCTCCGTTTCAAAAATAAAACGGAAGAAAATGTTGTTAATAGCTTTCCTGATAAATGGGCGATGCACCATAAACTTGCCGTAAATACGATGCAGAATTGTTTTTAGATACTCCCTCTCCCTTGGATCTTCAGAATCAAAGAGATCCAATAATTTAAGAACAAAAGAATGATCAATATACCTCTTGGCCAACTTTGCATCTGTCTCAGGAGATGCCACAAATCTCAGAAGGAATTCATACACAATTTGCAAGTGAGGCCATGCGGCATCCATCAGTGGCTCTTCCTCTTCCAAATCAAAGGCTTCTAGCACCTTGTTTTCACGAGGCTGTGGAGTAAGGGATCTAAACAAGTTGACAGACACCATCTTTACAGCTTCTTGCATGACGGATTCACCAAATTTCCCATTCGCGGAACTAACATAATCCACAAGCTCAAGTAATGTCTGCCGCTTGATGTCCTTCTCTTTCAAGTTCTTCATTGGGTCAGAGAAATCAAACACAACACAACACAAATTCAGCTTTCTAAGAAACAAGGTTGCCTTCTCAGAGCTAGGAACATCCTTAAACCCCGGTAATGCTTCATATGGAGCAGTCACTGAGTTCCCATTAAGCTTTTGAACGACAACCTGGGCGAGTCTACTTCCATGGCTATATCCTAAACTAGAAGTAGAATTAGGGCCAGAAAGAGGCGCATTGTCAATGATCAGCCTATGATTGCCCACAATATCACTGCTTCTTGAGTTAGAGGAACTACTCAAAGAAGGAGCAGATGAACCCCCAAATTCACGATTCTCAGACGACTTAGATGGCTTTCGAGGAAGCCTGCCTAGTATCTGCTTGATCATATCTCAAAACAAAAGAAAGAACCAAATCCACAATGAACTAACTCCGATTCAATTTCCTTTACAGCAAAGCCCAGTCCATTAAAAGAAGGGAACTTCACAAGATCAGGGAAGACAACCCAGATACATAGAGTTAATTCCAAGGCAGGAAACAAAATGGACCCAACCCTAAAAACAATCCAAGAAGGTAGAAACCCCTACCAGGATAAAAATTTGACAAGCACCAAAAGCATCTGTCAAAGCAAAAAATTCTTGCTTTTAACAATCAATCCTATATACAATTATAAAACAGAAAGATAACAGCCTTTGACTTAAATTCAGCTGAAATTTAAGGGAAAAAAAAAAAAAAGAAGAAAACCCCACTTAAAACTGGAAGCCAAACTACAAACTTCAAGAATTAAAACTATACACGAATAATAGAAGCTCCAGGTTTCAGTGTAGTTCCCCGTCAACTCCTCTCCCCAAAATCAGCAGCCAAAGTCAGTTGGGTCAAATGATGACAGGATCTGCGTTGTATCAAACACAGTAATCATAGAAACTATGAAGCAAAAAAAAAGAATAAACACAAATATGATATATATATATATAAAGAAGTGATAAACTAAAACAGATGATTACATAACAAAACAACAAGAACAACAACAAAAGGCAAAAACGACATAGAAGACGAAAGCAAAGATAGAAGAGAGGAGAGCCTTTGACACTTACAGAAAGCTAATAACTTGACATAGAAGTTGAACAAATGAAAGCAAGAGGCTTTAGATTTTCCCCTTTTTCTTTAAAAACTTTCACTTTTCCTCCTGAATTTACTTTGGGCCAAGGGAGAAAAAGAGAAAGCCGGATAGAGAGAGCAAAGTGACCGAAGGGCTGCCCTTTCGTACAAGGACCTTACTTAACAACCCTCAAATGGAACATCTGATAACATTTAAAAATATATAAAAATAAAAAGTTTGACAAAAGAAAATAAATCTGTTTTCTCTCTCTTCCAATCAAGAACTACTGATACTTCGGATAAATTAATAAAAATCAAACCAAGTAAACAAAGATTTTTGTTTCTTAATCTTTGATTATCTAAATTATGGGTATATGATGTAATGTTGTATTTTTTTTGGGGGTGTATATGCTCTTTACAATTCTGCTGCCATAATCAAACAACTGTACCACACTGTTGTAAGCACACCACAACCAATTTATAAACTTCTTTTTTTGGATTGATTCAACAAATTCCATGCCTTAAAAAAAAAAAAAAAAGGGTTGCTTTTGGATCTTGAAATTTTGAAGGAAACAACAAAAAAAAATACTTTTGATAGATTATAAATCTTTTTAAATGTTCAATATTTACTTGATTGAAAGCCAAACAAAACCCAAATGGGAACAGAAAATTATTACAAGCTTATCAAGTTAGGGAATCATTCATTTGACTTCACTTTTTTTTTTTCAGTTAGCTAACAAAATTGTTTAAATGGTATATATTCTCTTTGTTTTAAAATTGGAGAGAATAATCCCAAGTCTCCAACCAAACAAACGAAAATGGTTTAGGGTTTTTTATTATTATCATTAAAATAAAATAAAATAAAGAAAAAAAGTTCTTAGCCCAAAAAAACAAAATAAAACAAATTGGTCGATTTTTATGACCGACCAACTTGTAAAAGGGTGTAATGCTGTCATGTAAATCAGAAAATGGTATCCCATTAATTCAAAGTCCACTAGGAGTAGAAAATGTGACCGCTCCTACAAAATTGTTGACAATTAATCAAAAAAAAAAAAAACTTGTACCCTTTTTCCCATCAATTTACAAGCGTTCTTAGAAGAATAAATGCAAAACCTCAAGATTTTAATAAAGTTGATTTATATAATTATTTTTTTTAAAAAATAATATTTAATAAATTTATATTTGAATTTTAATATTTATAATTATTTTTTTATTTTTGTATTTTAGTGTTTATTAATAAAAATAAATTATATCATGTCATATAGAAATGAGAAAATTTATTGAATTGAATCAATTTTCCTTCTTTTATAATTAGTCATTAGATTTGAGATTTAGTGATAGCGTTAAACTAAAGTAGAATTTGAAAAGATTTTTATTGGCCTACATTTTGCTTTCAAGAAAGGAAAAAGAAAGAAAGAAAGAATTAAATAAGTAAACAATAATGGTAGTGCTGCATGACCCGTTCAATTGTCCTGCTTTGTTTTGTCCCGTCTAACGTGGAGGTTTCCACGTTATGATGTTTCTTTTTTTTAGCTTTTTAAAGATCTGTAATTTTTACTTCGTTTACCTTGTTTCCTTTGTTCCTTCAACATTCATCTTCGTCACCACGGAATCCCATTTCTGTAACAGTGATCCTCAACCATTCCGCAAAATCAATTTACCTCGACTTGATTTCACAGGTTGAAATCCGCCCATCCCTCTGCCTTTATCTTTAAGCAGTGTTCTGTTTGGGATATTGTTTCCTGAACCAGCTTCCAATGCTAGAACCATAACTCTTAGTTCCAACATCAACATAAACGTAATTATTCTTGAAACTTAATCAACCATTGATGGAAAATACCATACGCTCTTAATATTCCTTTTCAAGGTAATCCATGGCTCTAAGCTTTGAAGGCTCCTCCTCAATCGGCGGCTCCGCCTTCTAAACTAATTCTCGTTTATGACTGGACCGGAACACTTATTATCAGAATCACCATCGGGAATCTTTCTGTAACCACGATCAAGAATTTCAATCTCTTTTTTTAATACAATTTTCTCTAATATAAGGCGTTGATGAATCGAAACCATCAATCTGAAGCATTTTAATTAAATTGCAATGGAACAAAGCAATAAAAGAATTGAAACTATACGCATCATTAGCCTTGATGTGAACCACCGCAAACCCTTCGGGTTTCAGGCCTGAGCGATTTCGGGAGCAAAATCTGACAGTCGAGCCAAATGTCGAGGAGTGCTCCGCCGAAGAATACGAAGTGTTGGCCACTTTCTTGAAAATCCCGATGGATTCCTCCACCTCAATCTCTTTCAAGGCGAAAGCTTTATGTCCGAGGCGAGTTCCTACGCGGAGAGACTTCTTTTTTTTTTCTTTGCGCAGAGCGAGTGAGGCGAAAGGCAACTCTCAGAGATGACATTGACTTTGCCACGTCAGGCGGGATGGGATGCGGTACACAAAGAAACTTGCCATAAAGCATTTTCGAAACAATAAAGGCATCATGAATATACGATAGGGCCCTCTCTGGTTCGCTCTGCTTTCTGGTGACATAGGCAATAGATTTCCGCGGAGTGGTTGGGTTGGTTTGACTGCATTGACACGGTGTGTGTGAGTATGTCACTCGGCAAAATTGGAGCTTTCTCTCCACACACTCGTAAATGTTGCCAGACTGCGGGTGGAACAGGCCGTTCTTGGAATGGAGTGGAGCCCAACTTGACGAATCCAAGCCATGTTCATGTTCAGTTAGAGTTCAACCTTGGCGGGCGGTGGTGGGGTTGAAAACATATATGGAGCTAGGCAGCGTTTAGGAGGCATGTACTAATTTCTTTTTAATACAGAATAGCAAATTTGAATATATGAATTTATTATTCATATAATTAAAATAAATTCAAATAAAAGATTAACATATCCAATATTATTCATATCAAAATTAAAGTAAATTTGAATAATTATTATTCAAAAATTTATATTCATATTCACTACTGATAGTTAATCTAATATTAAAATTCAAAAATTATCTTAATCAAAATATCTAAATCCATTAAAAAAAGTTTAGATAATATCTCATATACTAGTCTTTTACTATTTATTATCATCCTAGCTAAGAAAGAAAGTCATGAAGATAAAATGATTTAACTACCTTGACAAATTCATATATTTATATTTTTTTTATATTGTTCTAGTCTAATCCATTCGAACCCGCTTTCCTTATTGATCGGTGGCCACACAGCTTTCTCTAGACTAAGATACAATGCTACTAACTTACATGCTCATGATCACACAATTAATCAAGTATACTCGTAAGCAACTTGCTAAACATACACTTTTAGGAGGCCCAAAATCATTGCTCATGTTTTTTTTCCCCTTTTACAAAGTTTACCGCAATGTTCTTTAGTACAGCTGGAAAAGGAAACTCGGAAAAACAACAATCACCCTAGCTTCAAGGATTGTCCATACAGTACTAGAAAATGGCATACCAATTATTGAATGAGAGAAACAGCCGAGATTTTTTTTAACAAAAAAAAAAAAACCACACTTTAAAAATAAGAGAAGAAATTCAGATATTAAAATTAGAATTTCAAACCTATTATATGTCATCTATTAAAATTATGGTACAAAATTATTAGCCCCCTGTCTGCAGTACAGATGGCGACTTTGCCTTATAAGGACGAAAAGTAGGTCAAGCGAATCCCTTTTTTTTATTATTATTTTTTATAATCAAGGCTAAAGCTTAAGAACGCAAGGGAAAAATAATTTGCAGGGTTAAAGATCATTCTAGCATCCTACAAAAATTTCCTTAAAAAGAAGAAAAAAACTGAGTGAACTATTTGGATTAAGCCTGGTTCAAACTGAATTTGTAAATTCTACCAGCCTATATACATCAATCGGATAAAGACCTTCATGACTTGATGACACGAAATACCTACAGTATCACCCACGTTTGGATATCAAAATCCAATATCCAAGCACTGAATTCAAATTATTTGTTCATCAGGGTAATAGTTTAATAGACATCAAAGCCTCGAATGATCGAACCATTATAGCAGATCTCGAAATAATTTTCGACCACCATCATTTTTTGAAAACAAGGGTGTATCCACAAAATTTTATATACAAACAAAAGAAATGCTGATGATAACTTAGGGCAAGTGGCTACAATGCAAGAAGTTGCCATGTGAAATCTTATCTTGCAGTGTAGTAAGGAAAAGGTATAAGGATTAAATTACCCAAAACTTTCAATGTCACAAACTGCAGTCCGTTTTGTTGTCAATAAATGCCTGAATTGATGGTTCTCTTCCGAGAAAATCGGACAGAATTTCAACTGGATCCTTAGCTCCTCCTGGTGCCAACACCTACCAACAAGTCAAAGTAATAACTATTATTATTATTATTATTATTATTATTATGATCATCATCATCATCACAGGCATATGAGCACATGCATGTGTAGTTAGTTCCTGATTTCAAGTTTCAACCACCGCACAGGCTAAGACTTGAGTCTCGGCCCACGACACATACACATGTAAGCTGTTGATTGTTATATAATGTATGCATAATAGAAACGGTAGATAGATTTCAATATTTCTGTGACCGCTTGAAAACTAAGAAGAGTTTGTTAAACAGAACTTTTCGAAGACGGTAAACAGCATAGTAACATATAAGATTGTTACCTTAGTCCTAAACTGCATACCAATATACTGGTTCAAAAGACCATCACGAAACTTCGATGTAAAAATATCAGCTGCAAATACCTATACATTTGAAGTATTACAAATGATTTTCATAAGGTGAACCAATCATGCTGAAACAGATCATCCACAATAAATAAGAACAGTTATACTGCAGCTCTAACTCTTCATTGTTTTTAAGTACCTGTATCCAATACATTTTCAAACATGAGTACAGAGATGTGACTCTCTAAGACCTTCCAAATACATGAAAAGCATTTTTAAATTGAACATACTTATACAAGACACATACTAGTATCTGACACTCACAGCTAAGTCTTAAGTCACATAACTGCAGCACCAAATAAAATTCCTTAAATCTACAACCTTATATAACAATCTTATCTAGACAATAAACATAAAGCAGGCAACAAAGGCAGGGTTAAACCAATCAAACCTCACTCCAGATACGACTGTAACAAGCAGCTTCATAACCGATAGCACAACGTGGGAAGCATGAAGCTGGATTGGTTCCTTCTAACATTGGCAATCCCAGCATTACCTACAAATACCAAAAGATGGAGAGGAAAAAAAATGCAATTATTCTCCATCTAAATGCACAATGTACGAAGCAAGAACAGGAAAATGTACTCACCTTTGGATGAAGATGTTTGAATAACTCAACAATGTCAACATTTTCAGCAGAATGTATAATTTGATCAAAAAGACCTGATAGTTGAAAACGTCTTTAGAGCTTATCTGACGAGAGGCAAAGAATGTACATTACAGCAGACAGCAGTCCATCTATGTGGATGTGCTAAATTAGAAATGCCTATTTTTCTTGTAAAACAAATTCCACGGCATTGACTCCATACAAAGACAGCTTTACTCGTAATATCTAACCAATCAACATAAAGCACCAAAATACACATGCTCACTCAAAAAGGAAGCAAACTTCTTTGTGTTGCACTGCAAACGTAATTTTGCCAAACTAATTAGTGCAGTCAAGAACCAATAACCATGAAGAATAATTGCCAACATTGCCTGAGGTTAGTCATGCTACCAAGAAAAAAAGAAAAAAAAAAGAAACTATGATATCACACTTAGCGTTCTTCTTTTGAGTTCTAACAACTCCTATGATCCTGTGTCACAACAAATATCCCATTGAATTTGGAAACCCTCTCCCCTCTCTTAATGTTTTCAACAGGCTTTATTGAATCATAGAACTTTGTCGATCCTGGTTAAACTTAGTGAAAGCTATCCACATATTGAACCTCATTCCAAAAGGCCAGACATCCTTCAAGTAAAAGTAAAAGCCTATACATCACATATGCGGATCTAATTCCAAAAACTTATCAAATGGAGAAATGAAATGATTATCATATCACACGGAATTTCTAATGCCTGGAAATCAAGGTCTCCAAAGATTTTAGTAAAATTGAAGTTTCCTGAATGACGGCGAAGTAAGAGGCTTACAGTAAAGAACTTCTTGCTTCAATTTAAGAGCTGAAAAGGAATATCGCCATCTTTTAAGTGATTTACATATTTCATCCTTGATGGGCTTTGTAATATCCTGAAAAATGATAATATCACAGAGAAAACTTCAAGTAATTTAGTTTCCTTTTAGACATCTGAAACACTGTCCACCCTTCTCAAGGGGGAGAAAAAAAAAAAAAGGAGACTGTCCACCATGTCTTTAAATATCACAACATCCCTTTGTCAATCATATTAGAAAAAAAGGGACAAGACAACCAGAATATAATAGCGCATAAACACACAGATGAATGCTCCAAAATAGACATGCAAGCCACAAGTTCAAGCCCATGCATATACAAATGGATATCTGGCAGCAAGACATACAGATGCACACATACATATATATCAAGTACGTATATGCAGCACTTGTCAAAATGTATCACCTGATGGAAACCCGATATCAACTTCAATGAGAAGCTCTCATAGCACCTACAAGTTAAAAAACCATTACCAGGGAGTCTAAACTGTCCAAAGGAATAAGAAATGGTAGGATCCATGACCTACCAATTTTCTAGCACCTTGGCAGGGATCTCCACAAAGTCAGGATCAACACGCAGGCCAGAAAATCTAGCAAATGATGCACGGTTGCACAGATGTTGAATCTAAATACCCATAGAGAGTGAAATACGTATTAACTACCAATGATATCAAAGTACAACAACATACAATGTACTTACTTTTACCACAAAAACATTAACCATGAGCCGATGAAAAATGATAAAACCTAGAAAATAATTTAGAGTTAAAAATACCACATGGCCAAACTCGTGTAAAAGACTGACAACTTCAGAGAATCTCAGCAAACTTGGAATGCCATTAACATCCTTCTGAAGTTGAGAAATTAGCAAGGCCAGTGGAACCTGATAGACCAAAAAAAAAACTAATATCAATAACTGGTTTTCAAGATAATGTGCAAGGCATATCTTAGTAAGATTTGAGCCAATCTATCCTACTCAGTTGCTCAAAGATCGTAAGATAACATTTCATATATTTAGCCATTTAGGGACAGGAAGCATGATGATTGTGCTATATCAATCACCTGTCGTGCACCATTGAATGCTACTGAACCATTTTGAAGAGCAACCATGCAAGTCTGACCATATTTCCCTTCCCTGTTCCACAATGAGAGCCCATTTTTTTCTAACTAGAGCAAGGAAAGCAAAAAGAAATAAAGAAGTAAACCTCAAAGTAATGTGTGAACCTTGTATACATGTCAAGGTAGAAATAACCCAAAAGTCCACCAGAACTCAAGTCAAAAACAGAAAACACTCGGACATCACTGTGCCAGGCATCAGCATCAGCAATTTCCTCAAACCTTAAACCTGCAGGAAGCAGAGAGCATATGATGCATAAAATACAAAGAGATAAACATTCACCTTCACTATGGCTTCATTTGGATGGGTGCAGGTGGGATTTCCACCACTATGATGCTGTTGTTTTGGCACTGGACCTTAGCAGTCCACTGTCATTTCGCTGCTTCAGACTTCAGTGTGTGGGATACCTCCCACCACTCATCCTAATGCAGCCTACATAAGCCATATGCATGTACGTATGACTTACCAAAAAGATCTTGGACTATTTTGAAAATTCCAGATAGAACCAAGTTGACAGGAAAGTACTGTTTGAGAGCTCCAAGGTCCAGATCAAATTCCTGTTGTTCGACCTTCTTTACATAGTACAGCAGATCTTCAACTCCAAATGGAAGCTCTCCTTCCTCTCGCTTCTGATGACACAACAAAGCAAATAAAACATCTATTTGAAAGGGAAAAAATAAAAGGAATCAGAAAATGGAGATTATGTTCTGACCTTTAACTCTTTCAACATAGCCATCTCTTTACTGGCTAAGTCTGACAAACTGGAGGAAATGTCCTCTAAGAATTCCAATACCTGGCCACATTCTGAAAGTCCTAAGAAGCGAATACTACATTCATCAATGAAGCATTGAGATATAACACACATCCTAGATGCATCTTTAAAACACATTATGTTCTGGTGCTTTTAAAAGATTGCTGGATTCCAGAAGGCACAATCCAGAACTCGTTCTTTTCTATGTTCCCTAATGTCATCTATTTCAAATGTCACTACAAACTGATATTTCCGCTTGACTAGAGCTAGTTTTACATGGTTTGGTACATATCACTCAGGAAATGAACTATTAAGATCTAATCATATCAGGAGTTATTACATAAAACAGCACATTCCTTAGGACAGATGACAGGCTACGAGGTAACCCACAAAATTCTTATCAAATTTCAGGAGAAAATAATGCATCTGATTTAACTTCGTCAAGGAAAAGGAGATTTAACTAGACCAGACAAACAAAAGTACATTGTGGTTAGGAGGAATAATAGCATGGGAGAGGGAGAGGGAGAGGGAAAGGAGTGGCAGGATTTCAGTCAACTACTATAATTCATGAGAAAAAAAAAGAACTGCATATTTTTTATAACACTAAAAAAAGGTGAAAGCTGAAAGACATGGAAATTACATATTTTCATTCATGCAGCAAATAACATAAAATATTCCCAAAAATTAAAGATACCATGCAAACCTTTGAGGATGTCTTAGCCATTCTAAGATTCAAAGCATATTCTGCGTAGTTTGAATAACCAAGTAATCGAGCAAATTTATGACGCACTTGCACCTATATCACAAGAAGAGAAAATTGAACACTTATTGGGTTTTTAAACTCAAACACATTCTAATAAAAAAGGTAAATACATGGCAATGCAAACTCAAGGCCATAATGAAGCTCAGTGTTTGGATCCACATCTAGGGACATTGCAGAAATGGGCACTCAAGAAAAGAGATAATGCAATAATATGAGTATTCTAAAGCTGCCGATAAGTTAAAACAGTTGTGTACCAAATTGTTGCCAGAACAGCCATAACATTTAATTTTATAAATTTTATGCACTCCGACATGGTTACATGATCTTATCTTAATAAAAAAGTTAAACTACAGAAAACCCCAATATGGTCATCTTACAGTTTCCCACTTTTTTGGTACATATGACATTGGACTACACAATGGTGGGTAAACCTTTCCCATCCCATAAATCCCAATTCCTACCCAGCCATCCCAGGATACAAACTTGAGACCTACAAGGTGAAGCCTTAAGCTATAACCTCAGGAGTACCCTCTTGGAGACAAAGTTTTACCTCTATATGGTATGAATTGTAAAAGTATTGTGCATGGAAGACAATAAATATAGAAAATGACAAAATTTAGTAAAACTGCTCCCTACTTTGTTAGGGGTTTTAAAAGGCATAAACTTCAAAATGATATGCTGAAAGGAGGATCTAGTAGTTTATGATGATACAAAATATTAATAATGTCAGATCAACAAAGTCAATTCACTTTCCATATTTTTGGAAAGGGCTTCAATGTGAACATAGCTGTTGGTCTGAATCTGCAATATCATTTCATTCCAAGCCTAAGAATGAGGATCTTCTATATTGTGCATTCTTTATGTAAACATCGTTTCAAAGAAACAGAGAGGAGAGGCCTGGGGGAGAATGCAATATTTACCAAATCTTCCAAGACAGAGAGATTGACTTTTCCACATCTCGTGCCGTATGCCATAGCTACTAATCTTCTTGTCTTTCCTATCTGCAAAGGCTCAGAATGTAAATAGGAAACTCCACAATAATCATTCTCATATTTCAGAGTTCAGACAATCCCGAAATAATACAAATCAAATAAAACTTCCTTGGATTTCAAATCTAGAGCCAAATAAAGACAAATATAGGATTAAATTAATCTTAACTTTCTGAAAAGATTAAGTTAATCATGCACGATTTCTTTAACATGCAAGGCCATGCATTTTTCAAGTATTAATTATGGATGGTTTAAAGTTTTTCTCGGTTTCATTGTCATGCTATTGTTGCATTATCAGAGATCTTTAAAATCCAGTAAATAAGAAAATTAATCAATTCTTAAGCTTTCTGCACTTCAAATACATAATTGATCTATACAAGTATTGCAATCTTATAATTCATCTCGTCAGTTTGTGCAAAAATTTTAGCCAACAGCACGGCCATTGTCAAACTTATTGCCACCTGCCAGCTGAATATTAATCAACTTGGATAATCATACCTTGCATAGCTCCAGCACTGCCGCAACATGAGAGCTTTTCAATGTGACTTTGAACATCCCATTTTCCCGTTGTTCTAAAGTCTGCCAAAGAAACAGAGTGAAACAAACATCTATTACAAAGACAAGTCATTCAACGAAAAAGCCCATCATAAGGGATGCAAATTTCCATGATTAAAACTTTAAATTTATAAAGCCTATTTCAGTTAAGAAATAACAGCAATGTTAATGAATAGGTCTGTTTCCAAAATGAAGATATTTGCTCTTTGGGCTTCTATGATGCAGTACCAACACATCATACTGTGCAGTTTTCACTTTATTGATATTTGAAATATTCATTTAGGCATATTTTCTTTGATTTTCGAAACAGGCAACACCAAAGCTCAAAACTGAAATTATTCACAATAATAAATTGATATTTCACATTTTAAAACACATAAGCATGATATAAATCGGGTACGTAATTAAATTACCATCACAGGAAATTTATGACCAGCAACCAAGCAAAATCAATTGTAGAAAACAACTTGAAGTAGGAACTTTTTGTTTAAAGGAGACAGACAAAAAGTCCAAATTTTCCAAATATAAACTAAGAAAGCAAAAGCACAGGAGAGTAAATTGAAATATAGAAAATGCAGAACCTTGAGGAACTCTGCTGGTAGTCCAGTTAGCTCATTCTCACGGAACAAAAGAGAAGTGCCATCATCATTCAAATTCTGAACATATTGAAAACTTAGCTCCTCAATTTGAGCTCTCAAGCGTTGCACTTCTTCTCTTTTTGTTGCTGTAAGATTCAATCCATTCCGTTCCAAGTCTCTCATCTGTCACTGGTCAGAAAGGAATCAATACTAGGACTGAAAAACTAAACCACTACCTAACTTTTAAGAAGATTCAAAACAATGAAACATTAATGCTTCTATACCTAATCTGGCCATTCCTGCTGTATAAAACTAAAGTTACCATTTTCACTTCCTAGCAGGAAATTAGTTACAAAGATTGAAAATCCCAAGTCATAAAAGGGATAACAGACATTAGAAAGCGTAAATATTTCCCTTACCAAGCAATGGACATAGCGTCTAGCTTCTGGGCCCATCCATTCTCCTTTTGCAGCAAAAGCTTTGACAACACGGTATACATCTTCCCGCTTACTGATCAGCAACACATAAAAACAGTACTAATGTTCAATTTGATGCTCAGTAAACAAATTAAAGAACAGAATTTTCATATCTACAACTACATACAAAGGCATACTAGATTTAGTTAGATCAATAGTTTAGGTTCAAATACACTATTACCAACTCAATGAACAAACTAAAAATGAAATGTTATAAACAAGTGAACTAAACCTGCAGGAAGAGACGTGGGCATCTATTTTCTTCTCTGCTTCAGCGCTTGCTTTACGCACTTTATCTGAAGTAGAGACCAACTTAGGAACCACACATGATTGCACCAATGGAAACTGTTGAGCCTCCAATTCTGCTAGCGGTGATATAACATTCTTATACGTGACCTGACCATTTTTAAAATATAAAGATAAAAACATATATGAATAAAATGTAAAAATAGGCAAAAAGAAAATCAGAAAAAAAAAATTAAAAGGCACTGAAATTATAAAAACCTTATCAAGCGGTACTGAAGCAACGGCATCATGAACTTCCTTTGATTTTGCTATGATTCGATCAGCTAATTTTAGAATCTCACTCGCCGACAAATTAACTCGAAAATTACATCCCGGAAGATCTAAATTTAAAATATTTTTTTTAAATCCTTTTAATTAGGTTGTAAAAGAGTAGCAAGCAAGTAAAAGATTATTTAAGAAGATAAAATTGAAGTGACCTTTTCTCTTGGAGTTTCTTCGATTGTTGATGGCGGTGATAGCGAGGCTAACAGCGAGAGTGATAAGAGCGGCAGCTCCGGTGAGTGGTATGATGTTGCTTCCTTTCTTCGGTTTGCTGCCGCTCATTTTTTTCTCACTGTTTCCTTCACTTTCCATTGCTACTTGATTTTTCCCTTTTTTTTTCCGTCGCTGTTTTGTTTAATTTTCCTTGGAGCCAAAAACCAAAGAGGTTAGATTGGGAGGGAAATTTCCGTCATTCAGGGAGCGGAAAAAAAAAAGTTCAAATTTTTAATGGAATCAAAATTGAAATTTTTTATTTTTATTTTTTTTAATCGAAGCCGCGCAATGAGGAGAGATTTTTGCTTTCAATTTTTCAAATTGCTAGAAAATAAATGCGTGTTTTGGTAGAAT
>JAQSVH010000008.1:6009142-6021928 GCA_029448705.1 Adansonia digitata
TCTATTATGTTCACCTTTATAATTTTATTCATCAATTTTTTTCCCTTTTTAAGATAGAATAATATGCATAAATGAACCATCATTTTCTTTTCTTTTAAAAAAAATTTAAAATTTACGTTTCTTAAGTAAATCGGATATGGATATATCTAATAACAAAAGACGCTCGATTTTTTTAAATTTTTTTATATACTTTAATAATTGTATTTTATATATTCATATCTAATTATATATTAAACACAAATATCATATAACAATATCTTAAAAAAACAAATAAATACTCGAACATTACTCCTATAATTATTAAAATATTCATGCAATATATAGTAATATTTAAATTAGCTGGTATTTTATGAAAGCACTATTATTAAAAAATTATAAATTATAAATTATAAAAAATAAATAAGATCTGTGTCATTTATTAATTTTGTCTATATATATATTTTTACATCACTATCTTAACATGGAATAATAGTCCTATTTTTTTAAACAAAATCATTATATGAAATTATGAAAAAAAAAATGAACGTTTGGTTGTTCAAACTAACTTAATAAATAACTATAGCTGTAAAATGTAATATTAAGAAGGCAAAATTGAAGGATTCGTAGTTGGTCAAATAAATTGTTTAAAATAAAATGCGGTATACAATGCAACTTAATAAAAGAATTGGGCTACTCTATGAAAAATTAATACAGAGGAACAACTGCATATGCGAGTTAAATGCGTCCTTTGAATAGATTTTATATATATATATATTATATATATATATTGTTTTGTTTATGGGTTGGATCCCTATTCCCGATAGATACAGGCCTCATCCTTTCCTGTTCTTCAGGCCCACGTAGTTTACAACAGGCTTTTAGTGACTGTCTATCCGAGAGGAGAACCCCTGTCCAACATCTGGGGAAGAACAGGGAAGACGGTCGGTCAAAACCCTCCCAAAAATTTCTTTCAACAGTTTCTTTCGTCCGTTTGGTGACCGAGAAAAATAGAAAGGAAAAACAATTTGATTTGTCCAGTGGAGGAAATCCATCGCTCCAAAGCTCAAAGAGAAGCCGAAAGGGACTCCATCTCCGTCGCAGCCTCCTCCATCTATCGAAGACCTTTTCACTTCACTCAACAGACACATCCAACTATAATTTCGAAAATAAAATAGAGTTTCTTACTCGCATTTTATGCAATTAGTGGGCGGCTCTCTTTCATCGCATTGCTTAAATCAATCATATTTGTCTAATTGAATGCCGCTATCATTCGAACTTATTTAAGTCACCATCTGATTGTTGTGTTTCGGACTTGCATTTGGATACAAAAGCAAATCATATTCTTGAACAATGAAAAACTGAAACATTAAACATTTGTAAATAGAAAAAATTAGGGATTTCACTTTTATATATAGGATATTTAAGTTTTAATGACTATATTACATTTTCGTTATTTGCACATTTTTATTCGTGGACAGCTATTCATGAGAAAAAAAAATTGAAATGACGAAAAGTCAAGTAGCAAAAACGAAAACCTGACAAGGGTTAAGTTAACTTATTTACTTTCGTTGATGTATCATTCAGTGGAATGCGTTGTTAAAGTTAATACATCATCATGATTCAGAGTTCGAGTTCTTGATTTTATGGGTTGGTTCATTGCACTTCCTTCGTAGTCTATAGAAACGGTCTTTGTGTTTTGAAACTTATATGCAAGTTTTAAAAAAAAAAAACAATTTTTAGTGTTATCTTGTTCTTCCATCACCTCGTTTTTTTTTAATGATTCACGCATTTATGCAAGTATACAACTTGACCTGTTTATTTATGTTTCACTCAGCACCTCATGTTTCCTTCCTTGATGTTTGGTTATTTGATCAAGACACAATCACCACATATTGGGTGCATTAATGGTACAAAACGTAATTACTTAACTGTATTAATATTCTTTTTTACCTTGATATCTGTAAATAGGCATACTGCCTATGCAGACAAAACAAGTTGGATGAAGCTTTGGAGTTTTTGGAGCAGCTAGATAAGACTCAACCAAGTTGTCAGAATCTCAGATTTTATATTGTCTAGGAAAAATGGATGCTTATGTTCAAATCTGTCGAGATCTTCAAAGAGCAAAGATTGATTCTTTGGAAATAAACTTAATTGCTGGTTTGATTTCTGCTGGTAGAGCTTCTGAACTACAAGGAACTTTGGACACTTTTAAGCTTAATGCAGATGGCCAACTTGAGTTGGCATATAATAGTGCTTGTTCTTTAATTGCAGGACATAAGCATATGAATGCTGAACAAATCTTGCCCATAGCCCGAAGGTACTGCAGTATTTTTTTTTTTTGGGAATGTATTATAAATTTTCTTGTTACTCAATAGCTATTGGCTGCATTACCCGGACTCAGGGTGAATGTCAAATATATGTGTTAGACATGGATACGCTCATGTTTTGTTCTAAGTTTTTTTATATATTCGGAGGATCATAGATCATACCTCCATACCCATGTATGATATTTCTCAGATATGAGTATTTTAGGAAAAAAGAAGGGCTCAGGTCTCATAAGTTTTTGTTGGATTATTGTCTAATGTTACCAGTAGATGTGCAGATTGCCTGTATAACCTTTGGGCTAGTATTATTGAGAATGTGAGAAAAGTACTGTGCATATGTTGGCAGGCCTTCTGTATCAGTGCTGTCTGTATTTGTATGTTTTTGAGTGATTTAACTTAGTTTATTTTCATTGTTGACTTTACATCAGAAAAACACAGTTGTGAGTCCTTTTGATACCTGAATTGATCTATTATAAGAAAATACTTAGGGATAAAGGAAAAAGGTTCTTGGCATTAGGTCTTCAAAATATTTATATAATTCGTAATCATTTTATTGTGCTCTAGATGTAGATGAGTTTTATAAATAGTTTTTTCAGTGGCCAACTGTATGCATTTCCATCTGTCATAATATTGAAACGGGCATCTCTTTCTTTTCTTGAAGCACTAAATAAAATGTTTGAGATAATTTGTCAAAACGAAGCGTAGGTTTTAAATCAGCTTTCAGATTATTTCCGATGCAAAAAGAGAGAATGTTGAGAAGCAAAGTTTGAACTCATATTGTAATGGAGTCATGGTAGTTTCATCTCAGATTAAGGTTTTACGGTCTAGTGCTCTGTTTCATGGACCTGATACAACCTATTGCTTAGCTTATGCTCTGGGATATTAAGATGTATCCAGACAGTTGTGGAAAATTTATTGACATCAAATGCTGATATGTTTGCCTTTGCTTCTTTTCATTTGTTTTTTGTTAGAATTGGTTAGGAAACGCTGACAGAAGGGAACCTTGATGATGATGATATAGAGATTCAAGTTGCTCCTATAGCTGTCCAATTAGCTTATGTTCAGCAGGTAAAACAACAGCATCATGCAACCATTTTCCTTATTGTTTCCTTTATTTTCTCTCCTTCCTGTTAAGGGATTTAACACAGCAGCCTCTAGTTGTGAATCAGCTTGCTTTATCAGCGCCTTGGTTGCACAAAGGAGGCTGTTGGAGCTTATCCAGATATTATAAACCGAAATCTAGCAGATGAACCATCACTTGCAGTGACAGTGAACAAACTTATTGCAGTAAAGGGTCCTAAAGTTATATCTGATAGCTTAAGGAAACTTGATCGACTTAAACAGAAAGACTTGCAGAAGTTTCCGCTTGCACATGCAATTGACTTGAAGCTTTCACTAAAACAAAAAGAAACAATGTATGCGAATCATGCTATTCTACTTCTTCATGCAAATAAGATGGATCAGGTTTTCTATTTTGGGATTTTGCATTTAT
Organism: Adansonia digitata; assembly: GCA_029448705.1. NCBI lineage: Eukaryota > Viridiplantae > Streptophyta > Magnoliopsida > Malvales > Malvaceae > Adansonia > Adansonia digitata. The sequence continues at coordinate 6,012,938 of JAQSVH010000008.1, forward strand.
GTCTTTTGGTCCTGCATTTTTTTTTTTTTTTAATTTTGAGAACAAAGACAGCCAGCTATTAAATTTGGCAGTTCTCCTTATTTCTTTATTTGTTGTTGAAATTCTACAGGCTCGGGAACTTGTTGCTGTTTTACCAGAGCTGTTTCCTGACAATGTCATGCTAGTACTGCTTCAAGCTGCTGTTTTAGTGAAAGAAAACAAGCTAGGGAAAGCTAAAGGAATGTTAGATCAGTTTGCTGCGAAATTCCCTGAAAAGTCAAAGATCATTCTCTTAGCAAGGGCGCAGGTTGCTGCTGCTGCTGGCCACCCTCAAACCACAGCTGATTCCCTTGCCAAGGTGCCTGATAACCAGCACATGCCTGCCACTGTTGCCACTCTTGTCACTCTCAAAGAGCTTGCTAGAGATATAAATGGTGCAGCTGAGGTGCTTGATGCTGCAATCAAATGGTGGAAAACTGCCATGACCAAGGACGACCAGCTCAGTGTTATTATGCAACAGGCTGCTTCCTTCAAGCTCGGGCATGGCAAGGAGGAGGATGCTGCCCTCTTATATGAGGAGCGTGTGAAAATCGCTCGTGTGAATAACTACAGTCGCTCGTGTGATAACTACAGTAAAGAGGCATTAGTTTGGGTGATAACTACAGTCGCTCGTGTGAATGTTGACAAGGCTGAAGCATACTAGAAGAAACTGAAACCGTTACCAGGTTTGAAGGGAGTTGATGCGGATGGCTTGGGGAGAACTTCTGGGGCAAACATGTTCAAGGTGCTTCTCACGGTAGGCTTGCCGAAGCTCAAGAGGATGGTAAGACTAAGGAGAAACCAAAGAAAAAGAGGAAGAGAAAGCCAAGGTATCCCAAAGGGTTTGACCCGGCAAATCCAGGTGCGCCACCCAATCCAGAAAGATGGCTCCCCAAGAGGGAAAGGTCAAAGTTACAGGCCCAAGAGAAAGTATAAGAGAGCAGCTCAGATAAGAGGCTCTCAGGGTGCAGTAGTTAGAGAAAGTAGTGCCTCAGCTACCAATTGTAATAGTTCCAACTTGAAATCAAACCAAACTACTAGTTCCAAGGGAGTTTCGCAGAATGCAGGTCCATCCAGACCTCAGTCTAAGTCATCAAGAAAGAAGTTGAGAAATTAAATATGAGGAAACAATATTTTTGAGGTCAGAAAGTTTTCACATTGGTTTCACATTTAAGGTTATTATGTTCTTCAATGTTTACTGACCAAAGTTTTAACTAATTTCCGATGTTTGCTTCACATAAAACCTACCAAATCTTGAGGATTTTTGGAGCCAGGTTTAGTGTTTCATAATTTCATTGGATTTTGTTAATACTTTACTGTAAGATTATTGTTTCTTCGCTAAATAAGGTTGATTGATGAATCTCTATTGATGCTCTGTTACACTACTATTTGTGATATGCTTCATAGACCTTATATATTGGAATCATATATCATTTCATTGCTATTTCTTTTTCTCTTTCTCTCATCCTTCTATTTATCTACGTACTTTTTATTCAGTCAGCATCAGGTAGGATTTACACATTATTTGTTTAGAGTTTTAGTGTCTATTCTTTTGAAAATGCCAAATTCATGGTTTTCATTCATCCTATACCGTCCATTTTTTCTTTTTCTAGGTGTCAGAGATTTCTTGTCAATCAGCCAAAGGCTCAAAGGTTGTTCTTAGATGTTGTAAAATAACTAGAACTTGTCCTTGGCTTGGACCTTCCCTCGTCTCTGAGGAATCGGGTGCTTTGGCTTGAGAAAGAGGGATAAGTGGTGGGGGACTACCGCTGCTGCTGGCTGCTGTTGGGCGAAGGAGCCTGTGTCTGGAGGTATTCGATGCTGGGTTATCCGCTCAATATTCTAAAAAAGTAAAAATATATATATATTTATATATTAAGTTCAAAAAATAATTTTAGATAAAAAATCCGTTTAAAAACATCTGAGCTTTAGTTCTACATTCAAGAATTGGGTTTCATTTAACCCAACTTATATTTTTACTATAAAATATTATTATTTTTATGTTTATATATTCTATGTGAATATATATATTTAAAAATCATACAATATTATCTATATTTTAAGATGTAATATAAAAGATTAAATTAAAAGAATATATTTAAAAAAATAGAATAAAATATGAATAAAATTAAATTGATTTAAAATATTTTTTTATAAATATAAAAAAATTTAAATAAAATTTAATATTTATGTTTTAGATCGAGCTAGATTTAGATAATGTTTCTAACTTTGCACGTCTCGATGATGTTCCTAACTTTTGGGGTTGAAGAATGATGCTTCCGATTTGCTTCCTTGGACGGGGTGGTTATTCATGGCTGCAAGTCACGGAGGATTCCTATTCCAGCCTTGGAAAATCAAATCAGCGAAAGCAGATCGAAAGGTAGTTTTGGTTGAAGCGGCAACCTTGACTTTTGACATCGTTTTTTCTTTAAATATAATAATTTTAAACATAACATACTAATACTGCATAAATATAATATAAAAATAATAATTAAAATATAAATATAATATAAATATAAAAATATATTAAAATTCATATAATATTAATTATTAATCTATCAAATTATAAATATATATAACAATGTAAATAAAACTAAAACATTAAAAACCAGTAATATGACGATAATCTTCGAATTGCCGGATTTAGGTCTTACTCTAAATTTTATTTTATTTTTTATATAAATTTAAATCGTGACGGCCATGTACCTGGTTACCGAGGAGGATGAGGATGATTCGACTTTCTCAGCAATAAATGTTACTTTCGTAAGTAATTAAGTACTTAGCTTATACGCTTTTCCATTCACCTCATTTATGTTCAGCAAACAATGATTTCGCTCAAAAATGTAAAAAAAAAAAAAAAAAAAATAAGGTTTTCAATTTATTTCCAAATCTTTTTGAAAATAGTTTTCAGGGCAAATCGTTTATTTTCTATATTATATAAAAATTAATTTTTTTATTTTTTTAGTCTAATCATATAAATATAAATATAATATAAATTATTATATATTAAAAATTAAATAAAAATTTAATATGTTATTTTTTTTGTTTATTAAATGCTTAATGTTTTTTATACATTTATAAAATTAATAAGAAGAGTAATAAATAAGAATAAAGAAATTAAAAAATTTGACTAGATTAAGTCAAAAACAAGAACAACGTTTAGGAAATAAACAGGTTACATATGGGGAAAAGAATGATATTTAGGACTAAAAAACAGTTAAAAAAATCCAAAACCTTCTCATTCTGGGTTGATATATTTTTGTATGACGTAAGTAGTGACTCAATACACGAAGAATTTCCTTTCAATTTTTTTTATAATCAATAATTCCAAAATAAATAAAAATATTAATCCAATATTATAATAATAGATTAAAAAACATTTTTAAATTTACATTTTGTTTTGGTAATTTAGAATATTAATAGATTTTATTATTTTACACTCGATAAAAAAAAGTTAATTTGAAATAATTTTAGTGAATTAAATATTTGATAATGCTTATAAACTATTTTAATTAGCTTTCGTTAATTAAATTTAGATTATGAAAACTTATATTTTTCATTCATTAAGAATAATTATATTTAATCATTGATGAAATATTACATATTACATTTGTTTATCAACAATTACGATATAGAATTATTCTCATTAACTATATAAACTTCTTTTTTTTAACAAAATAATTTTATTGTGTTTTCTTGAAGTGTTTAGGTTTTAATTATATTGGAAAAAAATATATAGTAATTTTTATAAAAATAATTTACATGCTTCAAAATCATTTTACTTAATTTTATTTATTTTTTGTTTACTTTTCTAATTTTTTTTAACTTTTACCAAACAAAAAAAAAATCCAGAGAGAGAGAGAGAGAGATAAGAGGTTATTGATTTTGAAGGCGCTTCAATGGGAAATAAGGTTCCGGGTCGGATCATTCCAAACAACAATATAATAAGTCCAAACCGGCTGGGTTTGGGTAGTGGGTCCGGTTGCGGATTCGGAGATCCCAATCTTGCAAGACACGTACCCCTCTCCACCAATCGCAACCCCTAATCTTATCCACTGTAAGGCTTCTCCTTAACCGCCGATTAAAATCCAACGGCCAAAAACACACCAACTTTTTTAGGGAAATTCGAGAGAGAGATTAGGGAGGGAACGCAAAAAGAGCGTGACGTTTCCCTCTCTTCCACTCCCGCCACATAGAAAACAAGAACAAAAATAGTAAATAAAATAAAATATTAATAATATTGAGAGAAAAAAATAAAAAAATTATATTTAAAAATTTTTATTAACAAATAGTTTTTTATAAAAATAAATAATTATTTTTTAAATAATTTTAATTATTAATTGATGTCCCATTAATTCATTATATATCGATCCAAAATTATCTATCGGTTTAACTCTCTTAAAATAGGATCCGAATTTCACGGATTTCACCGTTTACCCTGTTTTCGCCCCATTCTTCTCCCGAAGAAACAACAATTTTCCTTTTTCTCTCATTTTCACTTTCATTTCTGTTTCTCTCTCGCGTTTTCTCGCACTCCATAGAAAAGAAGAAGGAAAAAAAAAAAAAAAGAAGAAAGCGAACACCTCTTCCTCGTTTGTTGTGTTGGATCGAGTTTCCCAGTTTCTCAACCACCGTCAAACGAACTTGTTGGTTTTGGCCCTAAATTCGAAGAGGTTTTTATTTCGAGGCCAAGAGACTCTTTTTTCTTTTGGGTATAAGCTTTTATCGATTGAGTTTCGCGGGAGTGAAACTAGGGGAATCATTTTTTTGGTGGTGATCTTAATCTTAATGTGGATTTGATTATCGCTCTATCCAGGTTTTCCTTCTTTGATCCGTCGTTTTTTTCCCCTTCTTCTTTCTGAATTTGTTTGACCCTTTTGTTTTGATTCGTCGCAAACCCCAGCTTTGGTTAGGATAGTTTTGAGGGATTTGAAACTTGAAAAAGAATAAAAAAAATTGAGATTAGAAAATTTAATACTGATTATTATATTTTTTTTTGTGTATACAGAAGCTAGATATTAGTTACGCCACACTTTTTGTTTTTCCCCTTTCTGGTTGTAGTTGATGTTTAGGTTTCTTAAAACAGGAAAAACTCTGTGAAATTTTTGATGCGTTGTTTTAGTTTGTCATCCAAAATCGAGGGTGTTTTCTTGTTAGATTAGATCTTCCGCAAAAGTATCCCTTTTTCTTTTATTATTTTAATTTCTTTTTTTCTTTCTTTTTTTTGGGTCTTCTCATAATCCGCCAATACAACATAAAAAAAGGGAAAAAAAAAGAAAACTAGTAAGAAGGAAAATTTTAGGTTTGCATTTAAAAAAAAGATCTTTAGGGTTTTTGTGGTTAAAATTACCGTATATATTGAGGAAAGAAAGATTTGGGAATTGGCTGCTTGTAGAGCAATGGCATTGAATTTTTCCCATCGGCCTATCTTTCCTGCTAACTTGGCTGAAGATAATCTGGTTTCTCCTATGAGAATCGCAAATGGATACCTTGTTGAAGGTATCCCGCAGAAGAATGGGGATGGGTGTTCGAAATCCTGGTATTCGAATCATGAATTGGAAGATTGCTTTGATTATGGAAGGGAAAGGAATGGTGATCGATGTGCTTCGCAGGAGTCTGTTTCTGATGATATTGTTGATCTTTTGCCGTCTGATCCTTTTGGAATGGATATCACCACTACTTTCACTGCAATTAGTGGTTGGCTTGAGGATTTGGAAATTGATTATGGCCGTTATGTGAGAGATGAGGTGGAGGCTGGTGATGGAAGTTATCAGTTGTTTGCTGGATTGAACTTTATTTGGAACAATGCCATGTGGTTCCAAACGTTCCCGGGAAACATGGGATTTGAATGCAAAAGTAGTATATCTGCTGGATTTGGTGGGTGTTCTCAGGAAAAGGAAGGAGGGGATGTGTCTGGTTGTGCCGGTCTTGGATCAGCTTGTAATGTAGAGGATGTTTTCTGTTTCGGGAATGAAGATATGGTTTCAGATGATCATGAAAATGAAGAATTTCAGGATTATGAGGTTTGTTCTGATGGACATGAAGGAGCACCGCATGAAGCTCTGATTTTGGCCCTTGGTTACCTGGGCGTGCGGGATCTTTTTGCCATTGAAAAAGTTTGCACATCTCTGCGATCTATAGTTCAGAATGACCCCCTTTTATGGCGGAGTATTCACATAGATCAGCCACTAAATGAGAAGATAACTGATGATGTTCTTTTACAAATAACTAGTAGATGCCAAGGTAGCTTGCAATGCTTGAGCCTGGTAGATTGCCAACGGATTACTGATGAGGGCCTTAAGCATGTGGTTGAAAATAACCCAAAGCTAACCAAGGTTAGTTTGTTGGTTTTGAAATTTTGATTCTCCTGTTGGTTTTTGAATCTGGGATTCTGTTGCTGACCTGTGGTAGGTTTCTTTGCTCATGCCCTTATGCTTGAGTATGTTTTTCTGCATATGGTTAATCATATCATTTATAAAAATTAGATAAACTAGAATAACAGAATATGCTTTAACGGTGTAACATGACTTAATATCATTATATTTCAGTAGAGTAATATCGCTGTTTACTCTCTGGTTCTGTTTTATTGTGTCGACTGATTGTTTCTACAGATTGCTTAAAAGAAAAAAAATTATAAACAGCTATCAATCTAAATCCAAACAGTTATATAAACTGGAATATGACTGAATATGCTTTAATGGTGTAATATGACTTAATATCTTTATATTTCGGCAGAGTGATATTGCTATCTACTCACTGATTTTGATTTATTGGTATCGACCGATTGTTTGCTACAGGTTGATTTAAAAAATTTTAAACAGTTATAAATCTAAATCCCGACAGTCTTTAGACATATCCACACCAAAAAAAAAAATCTATATTCTCTCATGATTTATGAATACATCTAACCCAGAAATAGTTTTTCCCCTCATGCTACAGGTTTTCTGTGCCTGTGTCTTTTCTGCTCAAGCAAGATATATGTCTAGGTCCAATGCATTTACTGAACTGCTCAAAGTTAATGTCAGCTTTGTTAGTTTAAATGTTTTAGCGTCAATTTGGCTAATATGCGTTTTGCCTAACTGCAAATCAAAATAAGAGGTTTTGCATTTTAATGCAATGATACGTAGGAAATTTATTTTGATGGCTGTTTTAATGCATGGAAAACCTAAGATTTGGAGTCAGATATTGGCTTGTGTTGTGCAAGTATTAGCTTTTGAAGTATTTTTTTTTTAAACTTATTTGGGCAATATCATAATTGACGGTGTTTTATTTAGGACTGTGGTTTTTAATTTTAGTAGCTGAAATTATGAAAATTTTTGGTTTAGTTAAATATATTTTTCTACGTCTTTATAGTTAGATTAATAATTTTTGTTTTCTATTGTAAGCTACTAAATATTTTCTTGCTTCTTGCAGTTGAGTGTACCTGGATGTACAAAACTAAGTATCGAGGGTATTTTGAGTAGTCTAAAGGCTTTGAAGTCTATGGGGTCACAAGGGGTGAAGCAGTTGAGGATTGGCGGTCTCTATGGTGTGACACAAATGCATTTTGAAGAGCTGAAATTATTGTTGGGCATGGACAACCAAATTCAGCGGGTCGTGCAAAAGCCACGTTTTTACAACAGAAGAAATGCGTATCTCTCTTGTGAAGATGGTCGCGCCATTGATATTGAAATGTGCCCAAGATGTGAGAACATGAGGCTTGTTTATGATTGTCCGGCAGAGGGTTGTCAGCCAAAAGAGCATGCTGCTCAGATATGCAGGGCATGCATTCTTTGCATAGCACGGTGTGTTGAGTGTGGTAGGTGCTTTAATGACAGTGAGTACGAGGAAGACTTTTGTATGGAGTTGCTTTGTTCAGATTGTTGGAAGCTACAACTTTCAAACTGCCAGGAGAGGCAGGATGGAATGATTGTCCAGTCCCATTTACTCACTCTTCAACAAACAGGCAATCTTCATCTCCAGGGCTAGACTGAAATATTTCTCATTTCTGGTTTCTAATTGCTGTTAGCATGTTCTGTTCATGATAATTAAAATCAGCCAGAAAGAAATATAAAGATTACGGTATCTCTCTATCTTTATTTTTGCCTTCTTAATCTGCTAAAAGTGTCAGCCTATTACTGGATATAACTTGGATGAGCCATCTTGGGTTCTCTGAGTTTAGGTAGTGATATTTGAAGAAAAGAGGGAAAAAGACAATAAAATCTTGTGCTGCACTTGCATATGTTGTCGGAGAGAAACAATCTGGTTCTGGTGGTTTCTATGGTTGGGATTATCACTGGGTTCACATATTTGTGTTTGCTTGTGGATGGTAAATCTTTGTGCTCTCAAGAATAAGGTGGAAAGTGTGAGTTTGCCAACTTGAACATAGACCTCTGGAGGAAGCACTTAAAGTATTATCTTTATGTGGTTCAAAGCGGAATATGTTTACTGAACCTTTCTGCTCGGAACTGGGAAATCTTAGCAGATGAATGCAATATCCGCTCTCTCGGTCTTGGCTTGTTTACGTAATAATTAGAATTTTATCTTCATGAAGCATTCAATATGATGGAATTCTCAATGATACAATGGTTCTTTGTTTATTTCTTCTTATTCCGTTGTTGGATGTAAAAGCATTTAGACATTTGCTCTTCATAAACATGTTTCATTGAATTGGATATCACCGAGTAGTGCGTTGCCTTGAATGTAAAATATGATGTTGAATGAATGTTGTGAAATAAAGTTTTACTTTGTCGTCTGTTGGATTTCGATTTGTATTTTCTTAGACGCTTTAGATAGCTCTAGACCTGGGCATGGCTGAGCCGTAGCTTTATTTTTTTAAATCTCAAAGTTAGGTTTGTATTTAACGTGCTTAGATTTATTTATTTAAACTTGTATTATTAATTGTCACATTAAAAAAATATTTTTTAATTAATATTTATATATTTTATAATTAAATTTAAATAAAAATATATTATTTTAATTTAAAATTATTGT
>JAQSVH010000008.1:6022028-6035575 GCA_029448705.1 Adansonia digitata
TCATTGGACCTCCAATTCCTTGCAAAGGATCACAAGAATAGTTGGAAATAGGTGTTTGTTCAAGTTGATCTCCATCAATTGACATGCATGCTGTTTTTACAACCATTATGACAAAATGTTTTGTCAGGTAATCTGTTTCATAAAAATATAATAGATGAAAGATATAGGTCTAAATGATGTAATAATCATCTATCATCTACAAATCATTTTTGTTGTAAAACCTATGGATGTCTAAACTTCCCAAGATCCCCACAATGTAAAAGCCTTGTGCATTGGGAGGTCGGCCATCCTTAAGCATTGTGATATGTAGTGCTGTCTATTGATCTAAAAGAGATATAGCCTGCACTTTATAGTGCAGAGTCGCTTTCACATGAAATATTACACAAGCAGAAACTCCAACAATATTAAGCCAACACCTTTATTATGCTATCAAACATACCTGTAGACATTTTTTTTTTTACTGGTATTAGAGAATAATAAGTACTTATATTTTGTGTAATTTTGAGCTCCTGCTTTCAGGTTTGGCTATAAAAGTGTGCCTCTATGATGAGTCAGATCATATACTGTCTACACAGAGGAGAAGATTTTTTATACAGAAGATGATTACCGTGAATATCCGGTCCGTCAGGGCTACACAGGTCTCAGGAAGATGGATGGATACAGAAAATTTGATAATATGGATGACCTTCGAGCTAATGCTATATATCGAGGTGTGAGCTGAAAGTTGGTGCAACTTGCTTGCACAAATGCAGTGCTCTCGAGAGGGTTGTGCATGTGGAATTCTAAGATTTACTCTGGTGCTTTTTGAGGATTGCGGTAATGTTTTTCGCATCGGCGATAACTCGGCTAATACCCTAATGCTCCCTTGTAAATCAAAGCATTTTGATTTCAGTCAGCAACTTGAAACCCAGTTTTGAGAACTTATTTTTCTTATGGTTTGCTCTTATACAAAATTTGCATAAAAAATTGCTCTAAACTCTCAAGTGCAAGATACTACCAGCTCCATGCCTAAACCAGAGGAAACCAAATGCCCTGAAAGTGACAGTTGAAGGCTCAGTGGCAGAAAGTGTTGAAAGTTCATTTCAATCACGCACTATCGTCAATGCAGAATTGCAGAGGTAATTTTTTTCTTGGATTGTATTTGAAACCTGGAAAACATATTTCCTACAAGAGCTGTTCATGGTTATCGAACAGTCATGGGGTTTACTTTCATTTATGGTATTTTTATGATTTGTATTTGAAACCATAGAGCAAAGTAAAGATATTTGATCCTGGAGAAAGGAAAGGCAAATTTACTCCCATAGTTTTATATGATTAAGATCCCACCATCAACAGCATGTTGTATCAAATGAAAAAAGCAGCAACAAATTTTAGGCTGAAAAACTTGATTTGACATTATATTGTAAAGATAAAATGAACAGAATATGTAGTGAAATTCTTCAGCAACCAGGTTTAATTCATTTGCAAGATTATGTTCACAACCTTGCACAAAAACGCACATTCAAAATGATTCTTTATCACCTTTCAGAGCAATCCTAGAAAATAAGTGAATAGAAGATTCACAGACTGCAGCACAAAAAAGTTTCAATCACTCTACTGCTCGTCCTATTCATCATTCTTGTAAGATACAAGAGTGTCAACCTTGTGTATCTGCATGATCCCCAACAGACAATTACTTAGAACGTAAAAAACGACGGATTGCCCTCAAAATTATTACTGTAACTTGACTTTTTTTTTATTGCAACATTTTACCTTGGTATCAAAGGAATGCAATTTCACCATTTGAGGATTTGCAATCAACTTGGGGTCACTCTCAATCCAAGTGAATGGTACTGCAACATCTTTATCAGTGTATGCTAATACGTCAAACACACCTGGAAGAACAAAAACAAGCAACACAGGTGCAAGACTGTGAGACAATCCTGTTTGAAGAAGATGACCCAAAAGTGCTTCTTTTAATCAGATGGTTTTTCTTACATGTTTCATCAAGGCATGGCAAGTAAGTAATACTTGAAGCAATCTGTCTCATGATTGCCTGTATTTCTCGCATGATTTCTTTGTCACTCTTTTCCCTTGACACACTGCAAATCAAAGACCCAAATCAGGAACCAATGAAAATCCATCTCTCAGATTTCACACGAAAAATAAAAAATCAGACTGTTTATCTAAGTTACTCAGATTCGAGTATGATTGTCAGATAGGGATATTATGTTCAAAATTTCCAAGTTTTTCTAGGAGAGTTATACTCATATTTTGGTACTTATATCCGAATATGCATTGGACATATCTATATCCAACACTTAAAAAAAAAATGAAAAGTCACAAGCAATAGAGCTGTTAACTCTGAAAGTACATCTGCCAAGTAAAAAAAATGAAAAAGTAAAAAAGATCATCAAATATTACCCTTTCTCAACAACCTCACTATCCGTCTCAATGCTGAAATTCCACCTCTCCAAGACGTCATTGGTTGCCTTGCTCATGATAACCAATACAACCCTCTGTAACTTCCCAGCTTCCAGCCATTCTATGCCAATGATTTCATTTTGAAGATATAAGAAATAATTAATATAGGTTTAATATTTATCACATTTTCCTACAGATTTTACAAGAAAGCAAAAAAATACCCAAAGGCAGATATTTACCAGAAAGCTGGGCTGTTAGGTTGGAAATGAAGGATTTAACACCTTCATCTTGAGTAAGCAACATTGGAAGCCCATATTTCTTCACTTTCACGAAGCTTTCTTCTGGATAAACCCCTCGATTGTAAAGAATGCTAAACAAAACAAATTTTTTTATTAAACTAACATCATCCCTCTCTTGATTTTTTTCTTAAAAAACAAATCAATAGGAAACCAGAAGTATAGATATCCACTCATCTTTACCTATTCGCTGCATATCCTGAAAAAATATATATATAAAAAAAAAGAACAAAATCAGGCCAAATTTCTCCAAAGCCCCACAAAACCCTAAGAAGAGTAAGAAAAAGAAAGGTACTTTTGAGAAATCATATACCAAAAAACTCGCTAACGATTGCTGCTGAGCCTCGGAGGGTGATTATATCTTTGGCAACTGTTCTTGACGCCATTCGACTTCTCCCACGATCAAATTTTGCTTTTGTATTCGAAAGGAAAACTTACCAAAAGGGAAAGCAACAAAAAAAAAAAAAGGAAAAAGAGAAAATTCTACGTTGTTATTGGTAAGAAGAGAGAACAAGGCAAAAGGGAATTGAAGATTAAAGAAGTAGAAAATTAGGGCTTGGATTAGATGAAGATGAATTTTCGACAAATTTGAGAGGAAAAGAAAAAGCTAACGGCTTTTGTTTTTCTCGATGTCCATCTTGGAGCCAACGGTAACTTTTTAAATTGCGCCTTTAACGGTAAGAAAGTGGGTCCGCTTTTTTATTTTTTGAAAGGGCGAATCGTGTGCGGCCACGTAGGATACCTATATATATAAAATACAAATAAGTTTTTAATTAAGAATTAACTAATTGAGATTTTCAAATTTTATTATTATAAAATTTAATGTTTCAAATAGGAAATTTTTTATATTAAAATAATATTTTAATTATAAAATCTAAATTTTTATCAAAATAAACTAAAATATGAAAATAAATAAATAAATAAATAAAATGAATCTTTAATATATCAATACAAAGATAGATTGTTAATTGAGAAATATGCAAAATTAATTACTCATAAAAAAAATTCGATACTTAATATTTGTATAGCGAACATTTATATTTAAATTAAATACATATTTACATAATCAATTTGCATTTATCTTATACTTTAACTTATTTGTTTAAAATTCAAGGGTTTAACTTATTTGCTAAAACTGTAATTAGTATGTTACATATTAACTATAATTTCATGCTTTTGTTTTTAGTTAACCATTAATACTGTATTTATCTCCAACTTCTTACTTTTAACAATATTTTTTAGATCAATTCCCATGCAATTCATACTTCAAATTGTTTCTGTCTAATTTCTTTCTCCACGCTTTTTATGCTTCTCTTTTTTTTTTTTTTTTTTTTTTGTTGGTTCCATTCATTTCTTTTATATATAAAGGAACTGAAAGGATTGCTGCTGTTTATTAGGTATGACACAATTTCACCTTACACAAACTTAGCAGTTGCAGGAACTCTAGTTCTTTATCCATGTACAAACTATTCAACAATTAAATCGGAAAATTCCGACAAATTATGTCGGCCAACAACACTGCTTTATCTCTGTTTTGACCTGTCTTCCAAACCTTAAAATCATTTGGGAAATAGTCGGCGTCCATCCAAATTTTTAGTGATTCCAGCGAGAAAGGGCCCTGTATATCTCCCTGCGGGTCTATATAATGCCACATCAAGCTTCTCACATCCTCGCATGCCTTGATGTCTTCGTTCGAATCCTCATGTTCTTCTTCATCATCATCATCACTCAAATCAATCACTTGAGTAGTAGTATTCGATATTTTTACAAAGTTCTGATTGTTGATGGAGCGATTTTCTTCTCGTACAGTCACAAGCTGTGCACTCTCGACATTACTGTCTCTTGGTCGGATAAGCTGTTCCCGAACATCATGCCAACGAACTGCAACAAACAAAATAAAAGTATCTTAGAAGGATGGCGGAGAAAACATGCAAAACATTGCACGCTTCAACCATCATGGAGCTTTGACAAGTCCAAAAGAACCAAAAAAAAAAAAAACGCAATCAAGAGATGCATTGGGTGATTTTAGCCATCTTAGCTCTATAGGCATCTTCGTATATTTGAAAGCATGCAACAATGAACCCCGAATGTAAGTGACCCAGTAGAGACCATTGAAAATATATTTTCCAGTCTATTAGTTGACAAATCTAGAAGGACTAGCATATCTTCAGTGTTGAATCATACAGAGAACGTTTTCCTATCCCTTCATGTGGGTAACTAATACAACAAATTGAAGAAATATTGACCCAAAAGAAACTAATTTACCAAAATGTTGCTCTTCCATTCCCTTTCTGCCTATTCTATCTATGGTTTGGTTAACAAAGTAAAAATTTTTTTACACATACCAGTATTATCTTCTGAAAATATGCAGGCAGATTGTGCCGCTGCAAAAACAAAATAAAACAGAGTAAGCGGCTATTAAAGTTGCATTTTGAAATACAGCTATGGGAACAGTTCTTGATTTCTGCACCAATTATTCAAATACCTTGCAAAGATATGTTACAAGAACTCAGAGGCAAATGTCGGATACAGATATGTGTTTGACACAAATATGCCCAATGTTTAAAAGTTTTTAAAGATCGTACCCACATAAAAATTTACTATGATTGAGACATTTCATTTCATGAACACAATGTATAAAGAGGAATAAAAGAAAATTCATCCCTTTTTTCTTTCACAAATTCATTTAACTTTAATGCATTGCCTGGAGTAGAATCTAGTATAATCTAAAAAGAAAGACAAAGGCATTGAGTTCGTGCATTCAGGTTAAAAGAACTTCAACAGCAATTTTAAGGAAATAAACGAGCGGAAGTTGATGTACCAGAAACTGTAGTTAAAGGCATAAAGGTTGACAACTGTCCAGTTGAAGCTAGATCACTAGGAATTTCCGAAATTCCCCTGACAGTTGTAGTTAAATGCATCAAGGTTGAGAATTTTCCAATTGAAGCTGGATAGCTAGGAATTTCTGAAGTTTCCCTGACGGTTGTAGTTGAAGGCATCAAGGCTGAGAATTTTCCAATTGAAGCAGGAGCGCAAGGAATTTCTGAAGTTCCCCTGACGGTTGTCGTTAAAGGCATCAAGGTTGACAATTTTCCAATTGAAGTTGGATCGCTAGGAAGTTCTGAAGTTCCCCTGACGAAAATTGAAGCTCGCTCACTAGGAATTTCTGATGTTCCCCTGACAGTTGTAGTTGAAGGCATCAAGGTCGACAATTTTCCAATTGAAGCTTGCTCGCTAGGAATTTCTGAAGTTCCCCTGACAGTTGCAGTTGAAGGCATCAAGGTTGACAATTTTACAATTGAAGCTGGATCGTTAGGAATTTCTGTAGTTTCCCTGACATTTGTAGTTGGAGGCATCAAGGTTGATAATTTTCCAGTTGAAGGTGGATCGCTAGGAATTTCTGAAGTTCCCCTGATGCTTGTAGTTGGAGGCATCAAGGTTGACAATTTTCCATTTGAAGCAGGATCGCTAGGAATTTCTGAAGTTCCCCCAACAGTCGATATCTGTGTGCTATCATTTTCATGTTTAACATCTTGCGATGCAGTTTCAAGTTCTACTTCTTCAGCCATAACATTTGGAACCTCACGCAGCAGTCGTGACTGTTCATCTGGAGTCTGAAGCAGCTCTCTTCTTTCCATGTACTCAAACATTGTAAGAGCTGAAGCAAGTTAAGAAGTCAATTGCGCTGAACGGAAATGCTTCCAGCTCAATACCCACAAAGTGTGACAGGCTCCAACCGACATGGTTACTTGAGAAAGAAAATGTTAATTCTCAATTTTTTAACGGTAAATTATGACAGACAGCTCTGACACAAAAGTGCATCAACCCACAAATATAATAAGTCCAAACCTCTTCATACCTTGAGAAAGAACATCAATGCACCCCAATATACATAGAAAAGAACAAGCTCACAGTGGAAAACTAGTTCTGAACCGTTTTACTGAAGAAAACCATAGAGGCATAAAGGCAAGCATACAAGATCGCAATTTCAGAGGCGAAAGTAGGGGAGAAATGAGAGCTCCACATCTTTCGAAGGTTTCCTAAAGAACTCCCATCATAGACATAGTAGAGTTACCTATAATCTTAAGAAGTACATCCGCAGTTAACTATTTTAAACAAACTTTACATAAATTTTAATTTCATAATTATATTTTAGGTATTTCCGCTACGTCAAAAAATTCATTCAACAATATATGTTGAAAGAACGTGGTTGAGTAACCAAATTATTAACACTCTACCATTGGATTTCCTTATCTGGTCACAATACGTAAAATGCAACTTGTGGGCTCTGCAATTAGTCAAGGCATATATGTATGTCTGGGCATATAGTCAACAGATATTCAAAAAGGATATTCTCTGCGCCATCCCTTTTCATTGGCACGATCGATGAGCTTTGATAACAAGGTAAGTTCAGCAGCAAGCCACTGGAAGAAAAAGCATAGAAAAGCAGGAAGAAATTATAAAGATTTAAACTACTACACTAACTAAGTCATCATAAGCATTCCCAAGAAAGAGAGTACTGTCAATATCTATAATACACAAGTACATAGAAAATATATGGTAAACAACGTTTCTTTACTGCAATAACTATTAAGGTAGCAACTTCACAACTTCAAAAGGTTTAGATTTTTTTTTTTTGTCATCTCTAATTCAACGAAAAGCCCGAAAAGAAATGGCACTAAGGTGCTATTTGGTAAAATATTGGAGATTTTCAGACCATCAAAAATTCAAATTTCCTTAAAAAAAATTTTTCAACATGTTTGATAACATATTTTAGAAACTCAATGGAAGATTTCCCATGCAAAAAGTGTTGAAAAATGCTGAAGTAATTAAAACCTTCAACAATCTTATTTAAGGAAATTCTCTTATTATTTAATTGCATAATCTTATATTCTTTCCTTTTAAATTTTTTGTTCATGTAAAATTTATAAATATCTACCCAAAATTTAGCTTCAAGTAACATGTCACATAAATTTGTGGTATGAATTCAATACACAAATGTCTTATAGATAAATATTTAGCATTTAATTTTGTAATTTATCAAACATCACCTAAGGAACAAGTAACCAATAGTAAAAGAAACTTGGCCGTCAATTGACACCAACACCAATAACAAGAGAATAGAAGATTCAATTGTTCTCCAACAGTTAAGTATGGTGTGAATGAGAATACTTACATGCTTCGTTATATCTGCATGCAAAATTCGTGCCTTCGCTTCAAGCTCCACCTATCAACAGTTTAAAATAATTTTGATATTTGTAAAAGTTCAAAAGTCAAAAAAGAAAAAGGAACGATAATGGGACTAAAAACTAAAAAACAATAAAGCAAAATCAATGGGAAAAACTGGGACTGGAGGTACAGAAAAATACATAGGAAAATATAAAATATTACGTAGTAACCAATCATAAACAAAGAGAGTATTCATTAAATATGCATTTTATTATTCAACAAATATTTTCTAGAAAGCTATTAATATATAGTCAGCTTTGGTCAGTGTAATGCAATGAAACCCTGTCTGACTATGTCTTCAATCACAACAGCACCTAAATCGAAGAATCAAACTTAAACCTAAAACACTTAATTATAAAGGGACAGGACATTGCCTTAAGTCTACAACAAACTTCCCAGCTGTCCAATATCAATAGCATGTTTAGGTCAACAAAAGAAAAGGCTTTTACCTTGCAGAATCTTTTATTTATAAGTAATTAATTTCTTAAAACTTTATATAACTTCAATTTCCAACGATAATTCTACATTTTAGGAATCCAAAGGACGAGAAAGATTCTGCTACTCCACAGGCTACCAGCTTTCATAAACGCTTGAGGGTAATAGGTGCAACAAAGCCTGCATATCAGTTACTGAGCTCTGCTTACGCTCCCATTTAGAAAAGGACCCATTTAACCAAGTTAAACTGAGAAAAACCACGAATATCTTCCATATGCGCTGACCGAAAGTTTCATTGTCTGATTTCAGTTTTATGGAACCCAAACTTATTGCAAAACATCCAAAGACAAGCAAGAAAAACATCTTGATTTTTCAGGAACTACATAGAAAATCAATCACAAAATCTTACACCCTTTCCTTTTTTTTGGTAAAGATGAACAAATCAATGATCTGTATCCCAAGAAGTCTTAACTTGGCACAAACTTCTAATATCTATTGAAAATATGGTACATCCCTAACAATTCCAGAACAAGACTCTGAAATTAGCATCGTACTTTAAGTTCTGCATAACATATCATCCTATGTAGTTTCTTCCATTATGAACAGAGAGTTAAGAAATGGACAATATAGATGGTTTGAACTACCTAACATAAACATAATTTGTTAAATAAACGAAGAAAATTTTCCTTCCTCAACTAGAATGTAATACTGTGGATCATGCGAACAGGACAAGAGAGCTTACAACAGTTGGTCTCTTCAGCAAGCCCTTTTTTATTCTCTGATGCAAATCCTCACATTCTTCCTGCAAAATGCCAACAAAAGCACTAAGAAACCCACACGCATCCTGACCTCTATATCATTGTAAACAGCAGCCCGCTACCAAAACAAATTAAGATCCTTTGCCACACCATATGCAGTTGCTATACCAATCCTAACACACCATACCTTCAACCATGCCTTCATTGTAGCCTCTAAGACACATCTGATCTAAATATAAAACAGATTATCATCAAAGGACCTCAGATAAAAGTGAGCTGATCTAAGATCCAACTATCATCAAGACATTGTTTATTTTGTTTTTGGCCAGGAAACAAAATTCAGCAGGTTTGGAATTATAGGTCGCTGACGTTGCAAGCATCAGCAATCATTAAAGACACCAAACTATATCTTTCTACAAGTTATGTGTCCCCCAGGCAATGTGAAATATATATAAGTGAACCATTAGTTTACTGGTTTGCACATCATCTCAAAAAAATTTAGTGCTTTCATCATTGAGAAGATATGGAAAAATATTTTAAATTATGTTTCAGTTTGAGTAAAAATGGATTAGCAACAATTCATCAAAACATTCAGATTTCCAGATGAATTACACCCAAAATTAGAAAGATAGTAGAAAACTAGAAATTTCAGCTCTGCATTCAAATATGTCAAAACTGAGAGCTATTCAGATGAAAATAGCAAAATTATTGCATATACTGGTTACCTGAGAGAAATTATCATCTGAAAGCATGGAAATGCTAACATCTTTCACAAAATTTGAAACCTGGAGAAGAATGTCTTTGTTTATATCATTGTTCCCACATACCTTCTTCAGCCCTATTAATGGCAAAGGAATTAAAATTAACTATGCGCCAATTGTTCGCATGAAGTTTCGAATACTTCAACTCTTGAAAGAGATTGACTGCAATAATATCTAGAATAGTTTTACAAATGAGCTCCATTTCTAGCTATTTGGGCTATTAAGAGAAATGTATCATCTCAGCATCAAATACACAATTATCACAGGTGAAGACGAGTATCACTGAGTGAGAAGGTAAAGATATGGAGAATGCTAAGGATCTGCTCGCACTTATCCAAAAGAGGGGAAAAAAAAAAAGACCATATTCAAGTTGTTCAAGCTTTCTTACTAGAATCAAGTTTTTCCTAACCCTAGTAGATTGACAAAGATGCACCCAAGAACCTTGCCAGACACAAAGCCACTGCTCTACCAGTATTTACACATATATACTTTCAATTTCTCAAATTTCTCTGCTTCAACTTTAAGCCAGGGACAACAATATTTAAAATTACTTATAGAAATCCTGTGTGTTGAAAATAAAAAAAAATTATGAGTACTGAAGGACTAGGCATTTCAATTGCCATACCAAAATGAATAAAGTAATTCAAAATAATGCATGAAGCTATTTATTTACAGAAACATCTAGCTCATTAAACCGAAATCCACTTAATCAATTTCCAACTCCAATGTTAGTTTTTTCCCCCTATTTCCACTCCTGTTTTTGTTTCTTAGACTGCATCAGAAATATACATCACATGAATAAAACAGCACTTCACACCCAAAGAAAATGTAATTTCAAGTAAATAATTGCTAATTGCATAATTTAACAACAAATTACCTTTAACTAGCACAAGCTCATGAGAATTTTTCCGAAGGAATTTATTTGGGTCTGATTTGATCCTCACAAAGCTATCTACCACTTTCGCTTCGAAGCTTTCAAAATCTTTCAAAAGATCTACAACTAAACTCTTTTTCAAGTAAACTAGCTTAATATTATCTGGAACTATCGCAGCAAAGCAGCTTTTTGGTGTTTCAAAAACATTTTTCTTCTGGTAAGTTTTTCTTTCCAAACTCAAACCTTTCTGTTCTTCGCCAAGATTCTCCTCTTCTGAGCTAAAAAACAAGTCATCATCCCATGCATCTTGGTTGTCAGCATAGTGTGTCTCAAGCAAGTCATGGACTTTGATCCGGCTTATTGCTTTTCTTCCAAAAATAGAATAAAGCCTTTCATCACAAAGAATTCTCTTCTTTTTTGCCGGGTGAAGAAGGTTATTGTCATTAGCATATTTGCCTATAACGTCAGCAACATCATGTTGAGAGATCTGTTTGGTGGTGTCTTTACCAATAGATTCAAGAAATTCAATGAGTGGTTTTGATCCCCACCCAATAAACTCCAGTTTCTTTGATCTGGCCTTTCTTTTTGAGCTGACAGGAGTAAGTGGCTTCCCACTGTATTCTTCCAACCAAAAGAACGGTTCTGCCTTTCCGTCCATATTTTACACTCAAATACTGAACCTAACTTCCTCAATTTGAAATTCTTGAGTTGGAAATGTACCCAAAAAATGCTTTACAATGCACTGCTTTCATTTTCCATGGATCGAAAGACATATACTTGACTGTCTACCACACCCTGCAACTGGAAAGGAAGATAACCATGTTTAATGATGACCATATATGAAGAAAGTGGTAAAGCCTATGTTTATGTTGAGCTATTGTTTTTAAGGTTATTCAGTCCCCAGCTTGTGCATGCTATAAGTTTGCAAGCCTTATTCTGATTCAATTCTAATTGCAACATTATTCCTAAAATATATAAAATAGTAATTTAAGTTATTGGAAATGTGAATCATATAACTAGCAGCAGGTGTTGGGAAATTTCAAGATAACAAGGAAAAGGAAAAAGATAGAGACGCCAATTTCACACTGGAATGGACGAGTGGTCTCAACCGTCATATACAAGAGACACTACGTAGATATTCTGCAGAAAAAAAAGGTGGAGGCAGAACCACTATGGGCTGAGTAAAAGGGAAGGATGATTCAGATGTTTTTATGTACGAAATCAAAATGTGCATTAAGAAGTAGTCGGTATGTAAGAATGATTTGATTGAAACATAGAAAGCATAATGAGTGATTACTTATTTTCAACAAAAAAAAATTACAAATTCCACTAACAATTTTGTGATTTTACAACCAAATAACAGTAGTAGTGATAAGACCTATGTTTAATTACAATCATAGATTATGCAATACAAACCAAAGCCCTCACTATTTCTCTACAAATGAACTACACATTGATTATTACAATAATAACAATATTGTTCTCGTTATTTCGTCTTCTAAATGGAAATTTAAATCCATTTTATTTCAAAATTTGGGCATTTATTCATCTTTTAAAAACAGGAAGAAAGAAAGGGGGAATTCCAAGGGTCCTCACCCTTCCATTTAATTCTCTATTTTCTCTTTCAGTTAATTAATTAATGAAGCTTTGGGTGTTTTGAGTTTTACCCGCAAAACCACAATTTTGCTGCAACTCTCTCGAAAAATTCTGAGTTTCACACCAAACCCAAACACCGCTTTCACTTCACTCTACACTCTGCAGCGAGGCAAGAGGCGACAATCCGACTACCGCATCGGCATTTAGCAGCATAAAATCATGATGTCCCCATTTAACACGAATAAAGAAGAAACCCTAGAAACACAATAGAGTAGTTAATAGAAAAAGGCGATATTAGAGTAATGCAGTGTTCGATTTGGTAGAAAAATTATAGAACATTCAACAAAACAAGAAAACACCCAGATAGGAAAAAGGGTTTCAAGTCAAACAAGCTTCAGTAGAGATCAAGAAAAAGCAAAGATTATGAGGGGATAAATCAAAAGAACAGATAAAAACGCAGCCAGAGAGAAGAGAATGGAAGAACAATCAATAGGAAGGGTAAATCAGCAAAAGAGTAACATGGTACTTTCGAAATTGGACGGCGGATCCGTTGCTTTTGGAGGGTTTGAAATCGTGGACTGGAACATTATTTGTGAAAAAAATATATGTTAATGTGAGTGCGTTTCTCTAACCCATACTGTAAGATTAAATTGTTCAAGTTTTGATAATCGAACGAGTTATGGTAAGTTCTACTCAAATTGTTTTATATTTAAATTTTTTTGGATTTTGCTCGATATGGGTTTGGGCTTATTCAGATTTTAATTTAAATTTATTTTAGTTTGGATTTATTTATATTTAGGTTTAGATCGTAGTTTAAATATATTTTATATTATTTTTTATTTTTTGATAAATGTATTTATTTTTATATAATTTTAAATTTTAAGCTTAAACATGAATTTAATTCAGATTCGTATCCTTATATTTTTATTATAAATTAGCCCGACATAACTCGAAATACTTATTTTAAATTAAAATAACGTATATTTTATTTAAATATAATTATAAATATATAAATATTAATAAAAAATATTTTTTAATGTGATGAATAATAATTTTGACTTAAAAGGACAAGTCTGAGCATATTAAATAACAGCAGCTTGAGATTTTGAAAAAATTCAAGATGTGGCTTGGCTCGATCTGTGAACAAGTTTAATCATATATAAAATATAAATTAAGTTTTTAATATATAATTAAA
>JAQSVH010000008.1:6048553-6060902 GCA_029448705.1 Adansonia digitata
ATTCCGGTCTGTACAGGCCATATCGCTAGGTACCAGCCTGTTTCAGTGGTACCGGCCGAAAATAATTGTGTTAGTCGGTACATAATATAAGCATGTAAAAAAAATTAAACTAATATTGATTTTAAATCTAATAAATATTAGATATAATTATTTATAAATTTAGCGATCATTAAAAAATTTTAGCCATACTATTTAATTGATATTGATTTTTTTATATTTAATAAAATTTTTTTAAAACATTAAATATAATTAATAAATATTTAATATATAAAATTTATTTAATTTAATTTATTTTATATTTAAAAATATTTTTATACATATAAATTAAAATTAGTTAAACTTCGATATACTTAAAATGATACACTAAAACATATCAAAATTAATATATACCAATATCAAAATTAATATATATTTATATTAAAATAAAAACGATATACGTACGGATATCATACTAACGACATTGATATCTACCCTAATATCAAGACAGTGGTGGGTCCCAATAGAATATTCTCTGTTAAAACTCTATAAAATAGCTTGGAGGCGTTGCCTAAATTTACGACCAAGAGTTGAAAAGAAAGGTGGGAATATTAGGCTGTTGAGCGAAAAGTTGGGTTTAGGGGTTTGTTTGGGGCGGGAGTTGCCGAGATGGTGCTTGTTTACTTCGCGTTTTTCTTATAGAACGTATGTGCTGGATATTTATATTATGTTAGAGAACTGAAACCCTCTTCGTCAGCACTCTTGCACCAGAGCCACGTGCTTTTTGCCGAAACCTTTTTTTTTTTGAATTTTGCTTCTTTAAACCCCACCGCGAAGCTGTTGTTTCGATGCCATGAATGTGAGTTTGAGTCTACTTCCAATCGGTTTCGGTTTAGTAGCATTTCCTTAATCTTCTTATTTAAGTTTGGTGCTCGAAACTTCATTCTTTTGGTTGTAAGGGTACTGACAGAGCCATTGTTTTTGCAGGCTGTCTTTTTGTTAAAACCCGGGACCTAAATCTTCCCAGGGTCTTCGATTTTTTGTTGCGGGAGAATATGTTGGATCCTGGTTCAGCTTTAATGGAGTTGTTTTCAGAACTTGTGAATGCAGCATTTGTCATTGCTTTAATAGCATGGATTACTACGGACATTTTGAAACGTAGGAGACATGATAATGACAGTCATAGTCATAGTGACGTTATCACAGACTTCAAACATAGAGCAGCGAGGGAAGTAAGAGTTTTTGGGGTTGTAATTGTCATCTCCAATGTTATAATCTCTATTTTTTACTTGGGTTTTGGGTTTTATATTTATTGGAATCGTAGAATTGTGTCTACAAAACCAGTTTGCTCAGCTATCACTTGGTTTCTAGCAAGTTTAGTTGCAATTTATTCAAAAAACAGAGCTTTTAGGGAGCAGAATACATGGCCTTTGGTCCTAATTCTATGGTGGGTGTTTTCCTGCATTTTTGTTTCGTTTTCTCTAGCGGTTTACCTTATCCACCGCTTGAATTCCAAAGATTTGCCTTTGCCTTCTCCTTTGCCTGCAGCCACCATTGTTGATATTGCTTCCTTGCCTTTCTTGATACTGCTTTGTTGCATTCCACCTCTTG
This sequence comes from Adansonia digitata, assembly GCA_029448705.1. Taxonomy (NCBI): domain Eukaryota; kingdom Viridiplantae; phylum Streptophyta; class Magnoliopsida; order Malvales; family Malvaceae; genus Adansonia; species Adansonia digitata. The sequence continues at coordinate 6,050,141 of JAQSVH010000008.1, forward strand.
CTAATGCCATTAGCAAGAACAGTGAGCTTCAACGTCCATTGGTGCTTCACAAGGAGGATGAAAGTTCCTCCAAATATGATGACACTAATTTCACTAATGCTAACATCTGGAGTCTGCTCACATTTCGATGGTTAAACCCCCTTTTTGAAAAGGGACGAGTTGAAAAACTTGAATTGCACCATATTCCACCAGTTCCTGAATCAGAAACGGCAGATATTGCCTCGTTTATGCTGGAAGAATCACTTCGAAAACTGAAAACAGAATCTTCTTCATTGCCAAAAGCAATAGCTCGTACTATATGGAAATCCCTGGTTGTAAATGCAGTTTTTGCAGGTATTTTCTTCTCAAATTCATTGTTTCCTAATATTCAGATTCTGTTTGTAGCAGATTTATAATGCTTATATTTACTTTTTTGCAGGACTAAATACAATTGCTTCCTATATTGGACCCTTACTTATCACCAGCTTTGTGAATTTCTTAACTGGAAAACATGATGGTTCAAGCTACCAATATGGGCTGGTTCTTGCGCTCATCTTCTTCTTTTCAAAGACTGTGGAATCACTAACTCAACGACTGTGGTACTTCGGTGCTCAGAGAATCGGAATAAGGATTCGTGCAGCTCTCACAGTGTTGATTCACAAGAAATCTCTGTCAACTAAATTTGTTGCTCTCAGCAATGGTAAAATCATAAATCTCATCAATGTGGATTCCGAGAGAATTGGAGACTTTTTCTGGTACATTCATGGAGTTTGGTTGCTACCAATCCAAGTCTTTCTGGCCTTCGTAATACTGTGTAGGAATATGGGTGCTGCCCCTTCCATTGCAACCATCTTTGCGACGATTTTGGTGATGGTGAGCAACACTCCATTGGCCAAAAGGCAGAAGAGACTTCATTCCAAAATCATGGAAGCTAAGGATTCAAGAACCAAAGCAACTTCAGAGACTCTAAAAAGCATGAGAGTCTTGAAACTTTACTCATGGGAGCCCACCTTCTTGAAGAAGCTTCTTCTACTTAGAGAAGCTGAGAGAAACTGGATTAAAAAGTATCTATATACATGCTCAGCAGTTGCTTTTCTGTTTTGGGCTTCGCCAACTCTAGTGTCGGTCATCACATTTGGTGTTTGCATCTTGTTAAGAACGCCACTGACATCAGGAACAGTGCTTTCGGCTCTAGCAACTTTTAGGATCCTACAAGAACCTATATACAACCTTCCAGAGCTCATTTCCATGATTGCTCAGACAAAAGTCTCATTGGATCGTATTCAAGAATTCCTTGGAGAGGAAGCCCAAAGGAAGTCCATACCTAAAGTCTCATTTGATCGAATTCAAGAATTCCTTGGCGAGGAAGACCAAAGGAAGTTCATGCCTAATATTGGTGCAAAAGTAACTAATGTTGCGATTGAAATTGAACCTGGGGAATATGCTTGGGAAACAAGTAACCAAAACTTAAAGAAGCCAACCATCAAAATCACTGACAAGTTGACAATGATGAAAGGTTACAAGATAGCTGTTTGTGGCTCTGTTGGTTCAGGTAAATCAAGCCTACTTTGCAGCATACTAGATGAGATCCCACGGATTTCTGGTGCAATTATTAAGGTTTATGGGAAAAAGGCTTATGTTCCTCAGAGGTCTTGGGTTCAAACAGGCAGCATCAGGGAGAATATATTATTTGGGAAAGACATGAATAACAGGTTCTATGAAAATGTTCTTGAAGCATGTGCCTTGACCCAAGATATCGAGATGTGGGATAATAAAGATATGAGTGTTGTGGGAGAGAGAGGGATAAACTTGAGTGGAGGCCAGAAGCAGAGGATTCAGTTGGCAAGGGCTGTCTACAGTGATTCTGATATTTATATCCTAGATGACCCTTTCAGTGCAGTTGATGCTCATACAGGAAAACATTTGTTCAAGGTAAAAGAAAAAAAAAACGAAAAAACACCCTAACTCTCTTTTCAATTTCTATTTCTCATATTCTATGATGAAGTTGCTTCTTGTCTTATATATTTGCAGAAATGTCTCAAAGGTTTGTTGTCTCAAAAGACTGTCATTTATGCTACACACCAATTGGAATTTTTAGATGCAGCAGACATTGTTCTGGTAAAATCCCATGATTTGTACAGATAAATAACTAGGAACTAACTGTTGTAGTCTCTCATTCTGCCTTTTGTGCATGTTCCTGTAGGTGATGAAAGATGGTCTAATTGTTCAGTCAGGAAAATACGAGGAGCTGCTTGCTAATTCTGATGGTGAACTCGTTAGGCAAATGACTGCTTGCAGAAAATCACTAGACCAACTGAACCAACCCAAAGAAGATGATTCCTTAACCGCTGGGCCGTGTCAGGTTGAAGTCATAGAAGAAAAACAAGGAGAGCCCACCTGCTATGGCAAGCTATTTGAAGGGAGTGAAGAAGAAGAAACTGAAACTGGTCGAGTCAAATGGAGTGTTTACTCAACTTTTGTTACAGCAGCCTATAAGGGAGCTCTTGTTCCAGTCATCCTTCTATGTCAAGTTCTCTTCCAGGGACTGCAGATGGGCAGCAATTACTGGGTTGCTTGGGCAACTGAGGAAAATCACAGTGTATCAAGAGAACAGTTAATAGGCATATTTATTTTGCTGTCTGGTGGAAGCTCCATCTTCATACTGGGAAGGGCAGTTTTCCTGTCAACAATTGCAGTCGAGACAGCTCAACGTCTTTTCCTTGGAATGATAAGATCAGTTTTCCAGGCGCCCATTTCATTCTTCGACTCAACTCCCTCTAGTCGAATCCTCAACAGGGTCAGTTTCTAGTTTACAACTTAAGTTCAACTGCTTCTAGCCAACCATAATATTGCCTCATTCGTTCAGAAATCAGAACTTAATTCTCTTACTCTGTTTTGGTTACTACAGTCTTCTACAGATCAAAGCACATTAGACACAGACATTCCTTACAGATTAGCCGGACTGGCATTTGCTATAATTCAGTTGTTCAGTATCATCATCCTTATGTCCCATGTTGCCTGGCAGATCTTCCTACTCTTCCTCGCCATCCTCGGAATCTCTTTCTGGTATCAGGCAAGTACAAATTCATCAGTAGTTCGTATTCTACTCATCTATCACAACATAAAAAAAATGTGCCAAAGATATTGCAGCAGCCGACGAATTTTAATGTAACTTGCAGCATTTGCATGTAGAAATTTTCATTTATTTTATTTCTTCATGATGTTTCAAATTCTAAACGCCCTAAATTATCTGCAGACCTATTATAGTAGGACTGCTAGGGAGCTAGCCAGGATGGTTGGAATTAGAAAGGCTCCTATCTTGCATCATTTCTCAGAATCTATCACCGGGGCGGCAACAATTCGTTGTTTCAGCCAGGAAGACAGGTTCATGGGGAAAAACCTGAGTTTAATCGATGATTACTCTCGTGTAGCCTTCCATAACTCCGGCACAATGGAATGGCTGAGTGTTCGAATCAACTTTCTTTTCAACTTTGTTTTCTTCCTGGTGTTGATCATCCTGGTGAGCTTGCCCCGATCTGCTATTGACCCCAGTAAGCTCCTTTCCTCCCCCGCCTCTTCTTTTTGCCTTTTTTTTCAATCATCTTGATTGTTGTTCTTTCGTCAAGTTTCTTTGGTTCAAAATCTATGATGTCAAATTTGTGACCAACGAGCATGTTGATGTGGTATCAGGCTTGGCAGGATTGGCAGCTACATATGGTTTGAACTTAAATGTACTGCAGGCATGGGTAATATGGAACTTGTGCAATGTCGAAAACAAAATGATATCAGTCGAGAGAATTCTTCAGTTCTCAAACATACCCAGTGAAGCTCCCTTAGTGATCAGGGATTGTAGACCGAAGCCTAACTGGCCAACAGAAGGAAGAATTGAGCTTGAAAACCTTCAAGTGCGATACAAGCCTACACTCCCCCTGGTTCTTAAGGGTATAACTTGCACTTTCCCTGGAGAAAAGAAAATCGGAGTTGTTGGCAGAACAGGAAGTGGGAAGTCCACTCTAATTCAGGCTCTCTTTAGGGTGGTAGAGCCCTCAGGAGGACGGATTATTATCGATGGAATCGATATTTCTTCGATTGGTTTGCAGGATTTGAGGTCTAGATTGGCCATAATCCCACAAGACCCAACATTGTTTCAGGACAGCATAAGGACCAATCTGGATCCTTTGCAACAACATACAGATCAAGAAATCTGGGAGGTAAATGTTAAAAATTGGTTTCCCTGCAACTATTCATATTAAATTTTCCTGTTTCACCGAAATAAACTCATGACAGGTCCTCAACAAGTGTCGTCTCGCGGACATAGTGAGGCAGGACCAACGACTTCTTGATGCACCAGGTTTAAACTTTTAGTAATTGCAAAACAAATTATATTTCCACTTGATATAATTTCCAGTGTAGTTTGACACTGAAATCTGGTAAATTTTTGCAGTGGCTGAAGATGGGGAGAATTGGAGCGTCGGACAAAGGCAGCTCGTTTGCCTGGCTAGGGTGCTCCTAAAGAAAAGGAGGATTTTGGTGTTGGATGAGGCCACAGCTTCCATTGATACAGCTACAGATAATGTGATTCAGAAGACGATTAGAGAAGAGACAGGCAGATGTACCGTCATCACTGTGGCACACCGGATACCAACTGTTGTCGACAATGACTTTGTTCTGGTTCTTGATAAAGGTAAGTTGATAGGCTCTCTTTCTGCACAGTATCAAAAAGCATAAACCCCCATTTTATGCATCAATATGAAAATTTTGAAACAAAGTTAATGGTACTGAGGAAATTTAGATAAATGTTCTGCATTTGGAAATTGATTTAAGCTGATTGTGACAAATATGATGCTGAATGCCAGGGAAAATAGTCGAGTACGATAGGCCGAAGATATTACTCGAGGACAATTCTTCATCATTCTCCAAGTTGGTGGCTGAGTTTTTGAGATCATCCAAGAGCAACCACCATAAGAATCTGTTTTTAGGATAGAAATGATACGTGGACTGCAACTATGTGGAGTATGTTTCAACTCCAACTCCGGACTCAAAAAGCTTTTGGACTTCAATGAAGATTTCTTAGAAAATCCTGAGGACCGACTTCTTGTGGGGGACTTCCAGTCGGAGACTCTTTGAGAAATATGGAGGAAAATTTGTCATGTCTGACACATAGTCATTGATATTTTTATCACAACCTCAAACATCTTTGGATATAAAAAATGGAGCTGGGCTTTGCAGAAGATGATTAATGTCAGATTAATCAACACTTGGTTATCAACAGATTCTCATGTGGAAAACAATGAAATGTGCATCGAGCATTACAAGTTACAACTTAACAACCACCCTGCTAATCTTTAACAAATTTCTTTCAATTACAAGCTGCCGCCGTTAAAAAGGCCTAGTTTAATAGTTTTATGTCCATTTTTATGGCAAGATAAGTTAGCTTCTTCTACCTTACAGTAAACTAATATATAGGCATGACCAGGGAAGCTTGAATTGACAGTTATCAATTCAAATATAAGAAAACAGCAGCTGGAGCTTCCATTTGTTAGATATATGTGTGCGTAAATATATATATATATATCTCTTTATGGTATAAAAATTGATATAAACTTTCTTCAGTGAATAAAGCTAATTTTCATTTTCAATGTTTTGCCTGGTGACCAGTACAGCATGCTATGTTTCCATATATTCTCTTTCCTCATTTAAGCGATGGTGAAAATTTTGCAAACCAAAAACTACTAAATCTGAACAGGAGACTGTACCATTAACAACATAATGAATTTTAACAGGAATCATAGAATATTCTGTCACTGAGGCAGAACCCAGATTTTGGCTAGGAAACGAAAGAAGCTTTCAAGTTTTTATTAGACTTGAAGAGATCCCACAGCTAAGAAACAGTGAACATTAGGACTTAAAATACCGTAACCCGTTCAAAGATCCGCAGATTCCGATGTAAAAATTAGAGGAACATAAACAGACTCGAGATTAAGTTCATTGCAGATAAAGGATGATGATCAAGTCAGCAAAGAAATTAAGAACTTCATACTAGAATTTTCAGGGCACTTTCAAAGGAAAAGGCCCTTCCAAAAATTAACGTAGGCCGCTCTCTACAGCGAACACACGGTATTCTTTAGTAAAAGGCGAAAGAATAGTTCGCTATGTGCCCACTGCACGGCTGCGTGCTTCGATCAGTGGGTGCTAAGCTTTTTTATTCCTTGTTACGAAGCTCACTACCCCTATTTAATGTCGGTGTGGATGATTGCTCTAAACCTTGTTTACTAAACATAACTAAGAATAAAAAATATACAGTACTTCAAATAAACCAAGATGCATTACTTTGAACTCAAAATATAGTAATTTCAGCAGACATTTTCAAATTTGGTAGATGTAAAACTCAAGATGCATCCCAGGACATTTTATGCTTCTAGCAGCTTGCATCGAGCTCTGGGTATCTGGCAAAGTCTTTCACTTTAGAAATTAGTTTCCTAGCTGCTGAAAGCAGACAAGATACAAAAAATTGGTCTTGGTTAGCGTCCGTAGCCTCTTCTGAGCTTTGATTGGAATATCACGAAGTAGAACAAAGTTCGTCTGGATCTGAACTTAAATCAATTAGTTTATGCAATTATTCTCAATAGGTGACATCGAGTAGGTTTAGTTTCCTTGAAATAACTCAGGTTAACATAACAACTTTGTAGTAATTCACCTTCAAGATTTTGACGTTCATCAGACTACTACAAGGCATTTGTTTTCAATTTTTTTGAATGATTAATATTTTCACACTTATCCTGTTCAGATGTTGATGCTACAAACTATAACCGAGTTGCAAATTTTTTGTATTTGATGCATACATTCGATTCATATTTAGATATAAATATAGGTAAGATCTTTGAAATACCTAAAAAAAATTTTTTTAAAAAAAATACTCATATTATACGTATATTTGTATCCGACACTTACTTTTGAATTCGGAAAAGCTAATAGCAGCAAAATATGTTGTAAACTATGAAGGATGAATTCTGACCATTTTATTGTTCAAGGAGAATATCTGGAAAACTTGACAGTTAACAATACAATTGTCCTGTGCCTTCCTCTATAAAAAAGACATCATCATCATCCAACTTTCTCAAATTCAATAAATCTCATATTCTCAATCGACAACAAGGCGGAGGAATTCAGCATTTGCTTTTAATTTGGGTCAGAGAAGAAGTTATTGAGGGATGGCATAATCTGAGGCTGTCTCTTGCGGACGAACTTCCTCAGTCCATGTTCTGCATATCTCTCACCTTCTTCAAAGTTCTCAAGAATTCCAGCAGCCCTGTTCTCTTTGGTTACCCTGGAATATTACCATTCAAAAACGTCAGCATTGATCTCAATTTTTGAACATAACTTCAGCTAAAATAATAGCATCGGCTAACAAATCACTCAATAATGAAGAGCCGAGAACAGAGATTATACCTCACTTCAGGATTGGTGGTGATATTCCTGACAAGTTGCATGGCACAAATGCCAACAGCGACACCAACCGCAGCAAATAGCGGATATACCTAACAACGGCCATGGAAAGGAAGAAACTGTGAACAATTGATTTCATTTTTCAGAATAGTAAATGGAAGAAAACATGAACAACATCATGAAAGAAACAGAGTTCAGGGTCTTAAAGGGGTCGAGGAAACACATAAAAACCCTTTTAAGGGAACCGGAAAACAGTTGTAACTCCAGTTCCTACGTAAATGGTAGGATCTTTGGCGCAAGAAGAAGAGGCTGATGCCTCTTCGCTGATATTCGATTCCAAATTGTTTCCCCTTTGCAACAAATAAATAAGGTAACAAGTACCAAAGCGGTTTTGAATTTTCGATGCAAAGTTGGGGGTACAAGGTAAGATTCAAGTTCTGACTTCATAGTACTATATTAGCATGAAAATAGAAGAAAAAGACGGCAATGTATTATCGAAATATAACACAAGAAGATCATCCGGTAATTGCTGGCTTTCAAAGAAACAACTATGTAACCGAAATTCTTCATTTTTCTAAAATATGTTTGCTAATACAACACACGTTCGGACATGATTATGATAAATGATCTTTCAAATATATAAATTTTAAAAAAAAATTAAACATATCAAAATAGATATATATTCGTATTCACTACTAACTCAAACCCAAATCATGAGAAGCAATAACATACATATTGCTGGAATGGGGTAAATAAAAAATAAGTTGTTGACCAACCAAGAAAAAAAAGTCTTGTACTGGATCTTGACCAATATGACAATATACAATTTATATTCCGAGTGTCAACAAAATTGAGGCACAACCAAATCTCAGGACAGAGATCTCCAACTCCGGAGAATATGAAACCCTTATACGTTACTGGTTTAGATACAAATGAACCCCCTCCCCTCGAAGTAAAGAGTATCAAAAGATCCGTGCTTTTGAAACTAAACTTTTAGTTCATGCAGTTAGCCCTTAATAGTTACATTAATTTGAAGTTCGAATCCAACTATGCAATCTTCCACCTATGCTAAACTTTAAAAAGAAAAAACCAAAGTTTTTTTTCCCTCAACTAATCTAACATTTTTGAGGGTTTATTCCAATTAAACATGTCAATGTATATATTATCAACTTTTGAGCGCACAACAATGCATGACTCAACAAAAAGAGAAATATACAGGAAGAAAAAAAAATTATACCTCAGGTTTGAGCCATCTGTTTGTAGAAGCCATGTTAGCTAGAGATCTTCAAGTGGATATCGGAGGTGAATCGATGGAGACAAGAGAGGAACCAAAGCCAAGAGAGCCAATGACCCCTTCTCCAAGAAACTTGTTAAAAAAGAACCAAAAAGAACAAAGGCAAGTTTCAATGAAACTCTCTCCATATATAAGCCAAGGCCCAAGGGAGCTGATATTTCGGGATTGACCCAGAATATACTATCAACCCATTGGCTTCGCTTTTTTTTTTTTTTTGACATGATGAGGCCGTTCTTGCACGTGTGTACGGCAAGGAAGAGTGGTCAGCGAACAGCAGCCGCCAACCTGTCTGCTCGATATGGGTCATATGTTAGTTAGGTGTGGGGTGTGACCTTGAGGAAAGTTTAATAGACTCTGAGAATTAGATCGGATCTGCACAAAAAGTTTTATAATTTAAATAAATTTTATTTAATTTAAATGATTATTTATTTAATAATTTTTTTAAAATAATAAAATAAATATTTTAATTTAATTTAATCAGAGTTTAAATAAATAAAAAATAAAATGTTTCGATCCCGATCCTAATTTCATTTCACATTTTTTAGAACCCAATCACGAGTTCGCGACTTCTTAAAGCTGGCATTTAGCTGGATTTCCAATCACGTGATCGGCAATGGTTCTTTTCTCGCAAGTTTCCATATATTGATTACTAAAATTAAAATATACGAAAAAGAAATGCATATTTTCATTTATTTAATTTAAAACATGAATGAAGATTATTGGTTATCGCACAGGAAAAAGCTTTATAAATAACTTAATAACGTTAAATACACGCAGAGAAAAATATGCTACCAAGCTTTGAATTTTGGTCTCGCAAAGTGCAAAGTCTTTGTTTCGAGTCTGGGCGACGCCATTAGTATTTCCTTTGTGCCAAAGTCTACGCTTTGCTGCTGCTGCTGGGGCCTGGGCGTTGATAATAACTATATATATAATATAATATTGTAAAAGAGATAATTCAACATAATATAATAGATTATAATTCTTAAACAATGAGTGAAATTTTAGGAAAAATTAATAATCACGATTTATTATAGATTTATATGCCGATTCTAAAATATAAATATTATAATTTGATACATTTTATTCTGCAAAATTAATGTAAAAAAGGGCAAATCAACTTATGCCCTTATGATCCATCACGTAAAGAAATGCTAATATGATGAAATTCAATTACTAATTAGACGACTATTCACTATCACAATTAAAAAAATGATATTATTTTATTTTTGAGAATACACAACAGAGAAAAGATAATTAATGGTAAATTTGAAACCAATATGAACAATTTAATTAAAAAAATGGGTTAAATTTGAATATTTTGAAACATATTTTGGTGAACATGAAACTTTCAATAAACATTAATCTCAACCTAAACAATATATATAATCACATTTCTTTGGAAAATATACCATATAAGTACATTGTCTAGAACAGCTAGCAAAGGTTTTTTCTCTAAAAAAGAAGTTAGTAAAACAGCATAATTATTTCATACACTGATTGTGAAAACAAAAAAACTTTATAAGTGAGATTCATAACGTAACACATGTTTAATAAATTATATTTTAAAAAATAAATAAGATACGTATCATTTTATTTGATTATAATTTTTTTATCGTCGGTATACAAAATAATTATCCATAGAAGCATAACTTGAAAACCGAAGAGATACGAAAGAATGATAGATGAACGCTTTCTTTTCTTTTTTGTTTTTTTAAACATCATTGTAGAATTTGCACATACAAAACTATTACAAGAAAAAAAGAGAAGATATTACAAAACTTTCAAAGTTACAATGTTATATGAAAGTAAGTCAATCTTTTGAACCATTTATTTGTAATATTGATTTGAGACCAATTAGTTAATAATGTATTTTGGAAAAATAGGAAAAGAAAATATTTGCTAATTACATGGGACACTATTCAGTTAATTAAAAGAAAAAAAAAGATTATTCAAGTAAGAGAATTATTTTCTTATTAGAGATTTTATTTTTCTTATATATTTATATTAGATTAACATAATTTTAAATTAATTTGATATTATCTA
>JAQSVH010000008.1:6083707-6094035 GCA_029448705.1 Adansonia digitata
TATCTGTTTATGATACGTTAAACGTGTTATCAGATACGATAAACACGATTATACGTTCATGATACTATTAATTAATTATATCTTAATCATGTAAATGGATAGATGTGACATAATTATACGTTTACGACACGATTAATTAATCGTATCTTACATATGTTATACATGTTTTACATATTTATGACAATATCAGTATTTTACATATTTATGATATAAATTTTTTTTATCATAAACGTATCGACATAACTATAACTTAAAATACATTTATATAAAATTCATATATAATTAAAATATATTATTTATATATTATATTTTAATATTATATTTAAAATTATTAAATCTAATCGCATTTATTGAACGGTGTTGGGTGGCCCTGCCCAGTCTTGGCCTTAGACCAACTTTTTTATGGTCGCCCGCAATAAGGAAAAGAGGAGGGTGTCCTCACGAGCGTTAAAATGGAAATTAGCGGTGATTTATGGGGCTATGGAAGCTAGGGTTTTAAATTACAATTTACATCGCCATCACAATAAATATATATTATGATGACTGATTAGATAAATATTAACATTAAATATTAATCATGAATAAAAATAAAAAAATCCCTAAAATGAATAGCATGGTAGAGCGATGCCCCGATTACACAAATTGATGATCAAAGCGGTGACATACTTTTAGGAGAAAGATTACTATTTTGCATTTTTACTAGTACTTGTTCTTGATGGACTCAATCTATCGAGGTAAACAGTGGGGACACGTGGGTGGCAAGCAAATAAGATCAGATATTTTGGTTTTCATACAATTACTGGAAAAGTATCTTCCTTTATTCCTTTCCCACTGTAATCGTAAGACTCACGCTTTTTTTATTCAACTTGAACCGGTTTGCCCCAACCCATCTCGCTCACAGTATGCTCGGTGCGCAAGAATCACTTAGCACATTAGAATGCGCATCTATCTTTTACAGAACGTGTATCAGAATAATCACGGCTGTCATATGCACCAGCCTGAATGCACTTGTGACCTGCATTTCCTTCTTTTTACAAGATCTAATAAATGTGCAATGCTTGTACTTATATCTAAAAAATTTCTTTTTCCTCTATAATGTAGGATTAAGGCATCTTTTAGGTATTGAAGTATCTTTGCCAAATCCTCGGAAACTTTCCAGTTTTTCCGCCCTGTTTACCCTGCTTGTGATGCTCTATGTAAGATCACAACAGAGTCACTTTATCTGTGCTCCCACTGAAACGCAAGACATGAAATCAAACAATTAAAGATTGATTCTGACATCACTTCAGGTTTGCTATATCCTCACCCGCTCTGATATTAGAAATTTAAGAAGCTCCTTTGGTTGAAATGTTAACGGATAACAAACGGCTCCAAAAGCATGCTGCCGCAAACCCAAATTAAAACCGCAAGCTAACTAACTATTAATTAGCTCTTCCTTTGGTTTTACTAGATGCTTATGTTAAATGCTACCAAAATTCGGGAATTCTTGTTTCTTAGAGGGAAAAAAAAAAAGAAAAAAACCTAAACTTATAACTTTCGAACAACAGCATCTGCTAAACGAGCTATAAATTAATTAAAAAGTCCAGCTGTAGTTGCAGAAGCACCGGCAGATGGCTTATCAAGGAAAGACAGCAATTTTACATGACCATGCCACCATCAATGGTGAAAACCTGCAAGACAACGATGCCCCAGGCTATTAGCTAAGGGAACAAGATAAAATACGACGCTATCTGATCCAGGACACCGTCACGACAACGTATGTTCGGAAAAATCAAATATGAGAGATGATGCGGCGCAACAAGTGCAAGGCTAGGGATTCGATTTAACTTGCACCTTGCCAAAGTATTTTGTCCTAGAGTTTCCATAGAGGCAAAACCCCTTATCAAAGCTCATGAATTCCCAAGCAAAGTAGTGCAGTACCATAGCATGCGAATGCCAGGCCAAGAATGCAAGTTGGTGGGGGGGGGGGGAACTCGAAGCTTGGCCTAAGAGTATAGCATAGCTTATAGAAAAGTGAGAGCAAGGGAAATAATTAAAGCCGGACCATATAAATGCCAAAATGTAGCAAGGCAGAAACGATAAGCCCGACCAAGATTAAGCAAACAGATAACCAGTATAGATTCGGCATGCAAGATCAAAGTTATATCTTGCTATGCATAGCAAGCCATGTATGGCCAAGCCACATGTTTAAATTAGCCTAATCAAGCGCTAATGCAAGAATGCGAAGCCAAGAAGAAATACATCGACAGCATTTAGCAGAGTTAATACCCAAATTCAAAATACCAAATACCCAAAAAATTCAAATCAAATTTTGATTCCTATTTTTCAAATATTCAAAAATTTAAAAATTACTAAAATTATATAAAAATCCAACAATTACAAATAAATAAAATTATTAAAAAAATGTTAAAATTAAAAAATAAAGCAAGAAATTAAAAAAAATCAAAATTTTTAAAAATGAATCACAATTCAAAAATTGTTTTTCCTTCGGATGCGATGGAGAAAGAAAAAGTGGCGGTGGTGGTGGGTCATGTAATTTAGATATTTTCTAACTTCCTTTGTTTATTCAATGTCTACTTATAAGCATTAAATTTATGGAAGCGCTTTAATAAAGGGTAAGAATAAAAACTTAAAAGCAATGATTCATTCAATTAAATTAAAGATTATTTTTTTATTTTAGTTTTAAAAAATAATATCGTAAAATAATTATCTCAGTTTATTATTTTTACTATTATTGTTAATAATTATTACCATGATTCTTTATAATATTATTCAGTTTAAGATAATTTTTAATAAATAATAATAAAAAAACACGCTAAGCAAGGGCATCATTTTAGTTTTATAAACGAAGAAGTGAAGAACCGTAATGATAACAGTAGATATATAACCTGTCCTGTGATGTAACTGGAAGCGGGATTTACGGCCAAAAATTCCACTAGTCCAGCAACTTCTTCAGGTTGACCATACCTTCCTGCATCCACAATAAATACAGTCAGCGTTACGCCAAATATCAATAAGCATTACTACTACAAACAACCTGTTTGAACCAATGGAAACTAGGATATCATATTAAATATGCGTTTATGGTAATAAAGGCAATGGAAGAAAATTGTATGGGTACAGTAAAAATTAAAAAAAAGACGCCATGTATTTGGTATGTTGCAAGATTAGCACCACCAAGATCTGTTGGGTATTTCAAACGAAAGCTAGAAAATATTTGGGACTTTATTGGGGCTTGGAAAGTTAACAAATTGAGAAGCAATAATAAGAAATCCACAGATATGAAAGTTAATGATTTTATATCTCTCACCTAAAGGGATTGTTTCCAAGACTTTCTTCTCAATATCTGCACCAAGCTTTGCAGTCATATCAGATGCAATGAATCCTGGGGCAACGGCATTGACCTGGAAGAATAATTTTATATAACATTATCAGATTGAGCATACCCAACATTAGGAGCAAAACCCTACGCCCTCAGCCCCATATCAGGACCGCATGTTCATTGTTTCTTTTCTTCATTTTTCATAATATGTTTATAACCTAATAGTCAAGACATTAACTTTCATCTTTCTTCACCTCATCCCATATTGCATGTTCTAATTCTTTTTCCTCCTAAGCAAAGGGGCAAACAAATCTTTGGAGAAGAGTTGGAGTATTAGATCATTAAAAATGTGCACAACATAATTCCAAAACACATAATCAGGTGTCTTTCTTATTACTGTAATGGAAGTGTAATAACTCTGGAAAACTCACATTAATGTTTCTGCTCGCGTATTCCCTTGCAACAGTCTTTGTCAAGCCAATGACTCCTGCTTTAGCAGCACTGTAGTTGGCTTGCCCAACGTTGCCAACCAGACCAACCACTGACGCTATATTAATTATTTTTCCCTGAAATTAGAACATATATTGAGACATGGTATATATTCTAAAAAAAAGCACTCTTCAAGCATGCTTAAAACTTAATTTACTTCGGACACTAGAGTAGAGAAAGTATCAACAAGAAGATGCATCTTCGAAAGCTATGACATATTAAAATACTGAGGCTCAAGTACAAGCTGTAGCTCAATCAGTTGATTTAGAAGTACAAACTTCAATTCCAAACAAACTTATAAAGCAAATTCATGACCTTCAAATGAGAAATATCTTATACCTTTTTCTTCTTCATCATGATTTTGGCTGCTGCCTACAAAGAGCAAAGTCAGTCAGTTCCAATAAATAACTTAAACATTGACTGGAATAATGAGTCAGATGTCCAGCATTCAAACCTGTGTACAAAGAAACACTCCCGTAAGATTCAGATCAATAACCTCCTGCCACTGTGATTTCTTCATTCTCATCAACAAAGTATCCCGAGTAATTCCTACAATCATGGTCGCCAGCTTAAGGGAGTATATTCAAATCAACAATTAAATAACTAATGAGAAAAGAGAGACTTTCGATGACCTGCATTGTTTATCAGTATATCAACGGTTCCCCAAGCATCAACAGCCTGCAGATACAAAGTCATGAAACATGCATCTACTAGTGAATTACAAAATATGAAATGAAAGGGAACATTCACTAACAGTTTTTATCATTGCTTCCACATCAGCTTCTTTTGAAACATCTCCACCATAAGTAACAGCCTGACCACCGTATGACTCAATCTAGAAAACAGTTGCACAAACTATTAACATTAGTCATTTGAAACATGCAGTATGATTTAACCACTGCCTAAAGAAAAGTTTTTAAATCAAGGTTTAACTAAAGGTGACAAAAGGTCAAGCATAAAAGAAAATCCAAATGTTATATCTGGAAAAAAGAGTCATATTATGATTTTTTTTCCCTTTAGATACACACAACCAGGTATAGAAATAAGTACATAAGGAATCTAGAATTAGAATTTAGGCAGCCTAGAAATTCTCATCTACCAGCAGAAAGACTCCATTGTAGCAAACATAATGGCAAGTTACCAATATGAATTCTTATGCATCAGACAACAAAAATTCTGCAACAAAAGCTGTGAAAAAGTAGTAAATTCCCACTCAAATGTCCAGATAAATTTCTTCAAAGGGCAAATTGATCACCTCTTTAGCAACTTCCTCAGCCTCCTTCGACGATCTAGCATAATTTACTAGGACCTGAATAGCAAAAAGGCATCTCCAATCGTCATTTTCAAAACAAATAGTAGTAGTTAGAAAGTATTTCTTTCGTTTTAAAACACTTGAGATGCAATCATTATCAGCAAATAAGCATGAAAGGCTGAATGAACTATGAGTCCACCCACTTAGTCAGAAGTTAGTTTAGAAAAGTAATTTAATTTAGATTATGGCAATCATGAGTAGTTTATCCTTAAGAATTGATGAGATTGACAACCAGTTTCATATTCAAGAGATAGAACAAGATGCCAACCCAATGCAAAGCCAAGTGGTTATTATTATTGAAGTCAACAACAAAATTTAAACAGCATATGATGAAGTTATGCTACAATTACAGTTTATAGTTTTAGAAAGACTTCAGCCCCTGCAAGTTACAATCTCCCTAATGCTTTACTGCAAATTTGAAGGTAATGAGTAATGACAGTAGATACTGACAGTAAGAGAGAAATATTGTTCCCTTCGAAAATTCTAAGGCCCCAATGGGGAACACCCACTAACCTTGCAACCGGCTTTTCCTAAGGCCAAAGCGACTGCCTTACCGATTCCTCTAGAAGCTCCAGTAACTATGGCCACGGGAGATTCCACTTCTTGTGCTGCTTCAGTGCTAGCTGCTTCAACAATGGCAACCTGAGCCCTTACAACTGGAAAAGGTAAAACAAGAACCAAAAAAAGAAAATCAAAAGCCAATTAAAATAGAATGTGTCTCGTCAATTTTCGAAAATTTTTCAGATATCCACAACTATTGCTTATTATTTGTTGAACTCGTTAAACAACAAATTCCCCAAGCTCCAACGTTAAATTTGACAGTAATTAAGTATCCTTAATTCGTAAACACGATAAGCTTTTCTGCTTAAGGATATGCCATAAGGAAAAAAATGAATGCTTAAAAGCAAAAGAAAACAAATACTGGAGGAAACAAACGATGTCCTTGATCTGTACTGGAGTCCGATAAAAGGCCTAGTCTGAACCGATCCGATTCCGCCAGAAATGGGAGACCATTGCCGAGTTGGAATGAATTTTCGGTCACAAGAATTACCGGATATCGAGGTGGATTTCAGGGCAACAACATTGGATCCGGAAACAGAAGCCATTGGAATGAGAGTTCAGTAGAATTCGCGAACAGCGAGAAGAGAATGAGAAGAGAAAGCGAAGAGAGTAACCAGAAATGAAGCGAAGAAAGATGACCTTGATGCTTGCTTTTAAAAAATTAAATAAAAATAATATGTTTATTTGTTGGGAAGTCCGGAGAGTGGGCGATTCGAACGAAGTTTTTAATTCAATTCCGCTTTTATGGATTTGATGATTGTCCAGTAATAATGGGTTATTTGTTTCCCTGATAATTACAATGAAAACCAATACGTTTTGAACGGCTGACGAATTTGGCAAAACGGTAGGTACAAACTATCCGTTGGGCGGCAATTCAGTAAAATGAATGGTGGTCTGAGTACTTTAATGTATCCGTCATAGTCAAAAATCTCTTTTGACTTAATGATTAAAAATGTAGTAAAATTAATATGAAAAATTTTTTTGACTTAATGATTAAAAATATATAAAAATTAATATGTAAAATTTATTTAATTTCAAGCATCTCCTTTTTCACTTCCAAATTATCAAAGGAATTTGTAATTAAACAAAAATTAGGTTAATCACCTCAATCGCATGGAAAATCACAGGTCATGCGTGATTCGAAATAATGACGTCGTTTCTTTAAAAATAGATAAATAACGACGTTGTTCCACTGCTACGATTTATACGCACAACATAATGCACTTTGGAAAGCAGAGAAAAGCTGAAAAGTTGCCCGTCGTGCTCAGTTACGAAGTGCTGAGCCCGAGTAAATCAAGGGTGTCCTTAATTTTCTAGCTTCGCTTCAATTCCAAGCAACCATTTATTAAGTTCTTCGTTCGTTATCTGATACTATTAACATTTCTTGGATGGCTGCTTTCCAATTGAGCCTTCTGATATAGACTCATGTTTCTCAGCTAAGTATTGAGCTTTGACTCTTAATTTTTCTTTAAGTATTCATATCGGATTTATATCCAGACAAAAGCATAAAAATATGACCTTCCTAAGTTCAAATATATGAAGAACTTTAAAAAAAAATTTAAATATATCCGTATTGGACAAAACCACCTGAATCCTAATAACTTAGAGGAAATAAGGAAAAGATGTTAAAAGCAGGGCGATTTCTCAGAAACAGGCGACCCAAAAGCTGAATATAGCACGCAGCAGCACAAGACACGGTCCAGAAAAGAACTATTGATCATATATCAATCTAAAGTTTACGGTTCCAGTACAACAAGCAAATAACTTTTTCATGTACTAACAAACTACAACTGCAAAATCCAAGCGATAAACCCATGAAACAAAGGAACTCCATTTAAGCGCTTCTCTGGGCTGGCTTTTTGGAATTATTAATACGACGAACCTTTACAAAAGCATTTGTCAACTCCTGAAACAAACAAGCAGGAAAGATTGGTTTAAGAGATTGACCAGCAAATGATGTTTTGCATCTGCAGGAAAGATTTGACAGAAAAAAAGAAAATGCTACAAAAAGCAAGAAAGGAAAGGAACGAGAGACCCTAAGAAGATAAAAAGTGGATATTGGGTGTTCTTCTCAATTAAATAAACAATATGAAGATAAGATTGATGCATAGGCAATAGGTAGTTAACATATAAGGTTCATTTTGAAAGTCCTAAGGGTGAAACTTGAACAATATATAACAATTATTTTGCTTTGGTTATACCATGTTAAACCAAATGCTTGCTATCACTGCTAATCGAAATCTAGACATATTCTCTGAGAAACTTACAAAATCTGGCTAAAATTTTATGACCTACTGTTGTCTATAATCAAGAAAGGTTTTGTCAAATGTTGTCCTGTGGTGTAACACCACAAAACCAAGGGAATTGCATTAGACAAGCATCATTGGCGATTAATATCGACACCAAAAAATTAGAAGCTCATTATTTTGGATCAAAGTTTCCAGACGTACCTCAACTGGCTCCTTCTGGACCGTCTTGTCAGTCCAAAGATTTTCCAAATTGTAATAAGCCCTTGCCTTCTCATCGAGAGCATGAACTATCACTCTGCCTGAAACACCCCCAGAAAAATGAATCATCAGCAAAGGATACAATTTGCATGAAAATAGTGAGAGTGTAAAGAATTGGATACTATCATTTCAGAAGTTTTTCCTAGAATTGAAACTGCTAACGACCTATATACGTTAAGCCCTAAGAAATATTCTCACATGAGATCGATTCCTTCAGAGCAGCATGCTGAAAAACACTTGACCAGCTATAGTTTGCCTCATTGACAAATATACAGCAACTAACAAGATTTTACTATCCTTTTGACTTCAATGATAATTTTACTTTTTGTTTTCAGAAGGCAAAAACCAGAAGCAAATCGAGAACACCCTTGTCATTCTGATTTTTTGCATAAAAATCATTACCAACAGTATCTTCGCAACCCTACTCCTTACATTTCATTTGTTTGATTTTGAAATGGAAAAGGGTTGAATCTCTATGGAAGCAAACAAAGAAATTACTCAGAAACAACGGAGTTGAAGCTAAGGATAAGAGGACTTGCAACACCAACCAGAGTCAATGACAATCCATTTTCCAGTCTCTTGCCCTTGCACACTGGGTAGCACCATCCTCTTAGCTCCTTTTTGCTTCTGCTTAACCTGTTCTAGCAAATAAACATGATTAAATGAACAGCTTCCGCCTCAAAACAATCACTATTAAGGAAAGTAATTCTGTAATTTGTCGAGGAAACTAGTGAACGAAAAGAATTAAAGCGTACCTTGTAAATTAGGGCTTGAGCGATGTTCTTGACGTGCCACGGGGACCTACCGGTAGCAATCACCATGAAATCGGCCCAATCGCATTGTTTCCCAACCGGAACCACCGTCACGTCATCTGCTCTCACATCGCTCAGAACCTTCTCCACCTCTTGCAGGCTTAGCAACTCATTGCTACTCCTCTCCACAATGGATGAAGAGAACGTCTTGTTTAAACCCGAAAACCCTAGCTTCCACGACCCATTTGTGAGAGAGGACAACAGCAACGATGTTGCAGACGGATGTAGATATCGGGATCTTAAAGTCGCCCACATCAAATTGCAACTCCTCAAGTTTTTGAACTGAAATCGCCACTTCCTCGAGCTGCCGCTTTCATGTGCCTAAATCTCCATTATTCCCCAGCACCTCAAAGCAAGAACCTCACGACGTCGTTTAATTCTACCTCCAATGGCGATGTTGAAACGCAAACGTTTTGAGCGGCCATAGCAATATGGAATGGAAGTGTTCCGCACCAGAGGGCTCGGTGTTAGGTTGGCAGCCAAGAGAAATGACACGTGTAATTAGACCTACCAATTGGATTCTGACTCATTTTTCAATTTAAAAATTTTTTCTAACATTTTTTTAGTTTGAAATATCTGTATTTTAATATTTAAATTAATTTAATTTATTAAATTTAATTATTTTAAATTTTATTAATTAACTTTAAATTATTAATTTTTTAATTAAATTAAATTATATCAAATTTAAATTCAAATTAATTAGCTCAGAACTTTGATCAGTCGACGGTCGTTGCATGATGGCGTAGCGTATTTAGCTTTTTTAAAAGACATCCCACCTTGAAAAAAGTAAACTCTCCGACATGATTAACAATCCATAATGGCTTTAATTACCGTCGGATCTATGTTAAAGTACGATCTAACTAAAGAACAAACCATAAGACTTACGCCACGTGTGTTGTAAGAGAGACTTGAGTCCCAACTTCCACCTCCTTTTTTATTGGCAGCTCCACACTCCACAGGCCTCACGTGTAGCACCATATAATGCGAAACTGGAACTTCAATGAAACGAGACAATCATAATTCTACTTTATAGTCATTATTATTACACTTTTTTTTTTAAGTTGTTGCAAATTGAACAGTAATAAAACGGGCTAAGATTTATTATAAAAAGTATGAATAAATTGTAAAATCTATATATGTATAAAGATCTTCAAGTTTTTGCACATTTATTTGTTATAAAATGCAAGTTAAGATAAGTTGATAATGAGCAGTGTTACGATTTAAATTTTTTAAAATTTATTATTTAGCTTCGATTCAACCAATAAATTTTTTTATTATTATAAAAATATTTAAATAATATATTTATATTAATATTTTATAATAAA
>JAQSVH010000008.1:6094135-6105237 GCA_029448705.1 Adansonia digitata
TTGAACTAAAGTGTTCTGACTTTCTTTCTTACATTTCGTAATAATTTTTTTACAAAAAATGTGCACTACATTACGAAGGTTTTTTCTTTTTTTTTTTAAATATATACAATAATTGTAATTCAATTAATTCCATTATCCATTCTTAAATTTGATTGAATAAATGGAAAAACAAATAGCCATTGGATTTTCTGTTGAATTCCCAAATATTTGAACGAGATCTAACTTATTATATTAAAATATTTTTATTTTTATTGACCTCCTTCCACCCACTAGGTGGAACCTTCTCTCTAACCTAATTCGAATAAAGCCTACCAACAAAACCCTAAGATGGACCTACCAACCTCATCTGTCTGAGCACCTTGACAATTGACAAAACACTTCCAAGTATTATTATTTTAATGGCCAAGATATTTTTTCAATATATGGCAATTCATGTTGCTGGGTTTTTATATTGGAGTCAATAAGTATTTTTTTTAATCACTTTACATTAAATTAATTATTTTTACAAAATTAAAAAATAATATAATAATTAATTTTTTTTTTCATTTTTAGAATATTAACAAGTACTTAAAAATATTCATTAAATTTTTCTTTAAATTGTAAGACAAAGAATTTAAGAGAGGATTGAATAGAGAACAATGAGAACAATTAAAAAGTAGAAAAACAGTTAAAACTAGACATATATATGATGTTTAAGTCTAATTAAAAATTAAGTAGGATTAATTCAAAATTTAAAATTATATAATTATTTTTAAAATATAACATTTAACAAATTTAATATTTAATATTTTTTTATAATTTTTAAATTAAAACTCTTTTTTAATATTAAATAGACATGATAACATTGTGATGAATAGGAAAAAGGGTGGTTAGGACATCATTGATCCAAACTGTGGGAGAAGGCTTTTAAGATTTGTCCTACACCTACTTACCAATAACAACGACATCATATTTCTAAACTCCAAAAAAAAAAAAAAAAATCCTTCCGTAATTCTATTGGGTGCATTGACATTAGCTAATAATGCCATTAGTTGTTACTAATTTGGCTTTGCTATATAATTGTTAGTTTTATAGCCAATAAAATATTTGCTCTACCTTCCCCTTCTTTTAATTTTCACTTGTTGGCTTGTATTACAATACAATTCTTATGCCTACAATTTTTTTTTATTTTTTAAGTGAAAAATAAAACTTGGAAAGAAGAATCTCATCTTCTGCAAATTTCAATCTAAATATAATAATTTATATATGGATATGATATTTCGTGTTTTTTTTAATTATTATATATTTAAAATTTTAAATGTAAATATAATATAATATTTATTATATTATTTTAATGTTTAATCCATAATTAATTTTAATTCACTGCAATAAAAATTAATTAAAGAGATTAAATCCAGATAAATATTAAAAAAATAAAAAACCGAATAAAAGAAGGAGAACAAATTAAAATCAAGGGGAAAAAAAGGGAAATATCACAGGGCAGAGACAGAGGGTGGCTGAGTAAAAGGAAAAAAAGAGAATACGAAAGCTTTGCTGCGGAGGAAAGAAGCGAATCTGAACGACAGCCAACCAAAGGGGAAAAAAAAAAAAAAAAGGAAAGCCGAACGTTAGTTTATCGTGTATACTCTCTCTGCGAAGTTCCATTTTCTCTCATTTTCTCGGAGGAGAGAGAGAGGGAGAGAGAAATGCGAGAAAATTTGAGGTGTCTCCTTTTGAAAACGGTCGGTCTCCGCTTTGTGTCACCGATCTGAGCCGTGCAACTCGCATTATTTCTTTAAGAAGAAAAAGAAAAAAGAATTGAATGCCACTAGATCCAGGTGTCTTATTCAACACTCCTAGCACTGTAATTTGCGTTTAAGTTCCCTTCTTTTTTTTTTTTTTTTCTTTCTCTTTTCCAATTTGAGATCTCAATCGCAATCAAAACGAGCTTCGTTTTTCCAACGGAGGCTATTTTTTTTCTTTTGACTAGGGATTCTTTCGTAAGTCAAAGGAACTTGACGTGTACTTCTTTTTCGAAATGGCGAATTAATTTACGCACTCTCATTTTGAGCAGAGCTGGAAAGGCTTAGCTTAGCGGTTAATGGTGGCTGAAAATTTTGACTTTTGAGTTAGGGTTTTGTTCAATGAAGGTATTTTACTGTTGATTTGATGGAAATGTAGGATTCGGAAGTTGTGTTACATTATGAGCATCTCAATTTGGTCGTTATTGTTCTGTTATTGGTGTTGAAGCTCACTTTTTGGAATATACGGTCATCCCAGTTAATCTCTAAAATTTGACTATTTATAAAGATTTTGTAGCAAGTATTCTATTTTGAGAGACAGGCCTTGCCCCGTTGTTTAGAGTCATTTTGGAGTTGACCGCATTTGTTAGTTGAAAACACGAAAAGGCAGCGAATTGGGAGTAAATTATGGGGCAAGGTGGCTACTTAATTACTAGATTGGTGGAGAGATTGCGGTGATAGTTTCGGAAGGGTGAATTGGGGCAGCAGAGATGCCTCCTTCTCCAGCATTGAGATACTCTCCGGGGAGGGAGCTGAGAGGTGAAAACCACAAACGAGGACGTAGTTTGGACAGCGGATTGATTGTAAGAGAAAAGGACGATGACCTTGCTTTGTTCAATGAAGTGCAGTCCAAAGAAAGGGCAAATTTTTTGCTGCAGTCTTCGGATGACACTGAAGATTCATTTTGTAATTTTCTGCTTTGACTTTTCACTTGGGTTGTTTGGTTGTATTTGTCCTTTGAATTAAGGAATGTAGACTAGTGTCTGAAGACTAACGTTACTGTTTGTTTTCTTTGGTTTTGAATTATTGTTTACAGCAACGAAACTGAATTATTTTTCAGAGTTCAAGCTTGGAATATCCATTCCTGGACGAGGAGAGACTAGTGAACTCCTTGATGCAGATGAAGGGAAAAATGACTATGAATGGTAGGTCATAGTTTCCACCTCAAGATTTACAAAAATTTTTGTTTTCAGAACTGTGACATGACAAATTTTTTGGGGTGGGAACTAAGCAGAAATAGTAACATAATCTGCATGTAAATTGGTGTGTCCATGTTCAGTGTATGTCAGCATAAGTCATTGCTAATTCTCTGAGCAAGAAATCATTATTTATTATTTTGTGATCATTTTTCCTTTATTCATCTCATTTACATGCTATTGAGCTGTTATCTGTACTTTTCGAGGATTTTGGTTCTGACAAATTGTCTGACTTGGTGATTTTAAAGGTTGTTAACTCCACCTGACACCCCTCTTTTTCCTTCGTTGGATGATGAGCCACCACCAGCTAATGTTGCCCGCAGGGGTAGACCACGGACACAACCCCTTTCCATATCAAGATCATCCACAGTAGGTTATCATATCACTATTATAGAATGAAACTAAACGTATTAATTTAAATATGTTCATTAACATTCTTTCTTGGTTTTATGTTGTAACTCATAGCTTTCTCTTTCTAAATCTTCGCCTTATGTCCTTTATGAATAATATGCAGATGGACAAGAGTTACAGAAGCAGTAGGGGCAGTGCAAGTCCAAGTCGCTTAAGTCCATCACCTTCGTCTGGGAATAGCACATCCCAGTCTAGAGGAAGGCTGTCTTTATCAGCACCTCAGTCCAGTCCA
This sequence comes from Adansonia digitata, assembly GCA_029448705.1. Classification (NCBI taxonomy): domain Eukaryota; kingdom Viridiplantae; phylum Streptophyta; class Magnoliopsida; order Malvales; family Malvaceae; genus Adansonia; species Adansonia digitata. The sequence goes on from JAQSVH010000008.1 coordinate 6,097,756, forward strand.
ATACAGTCAGCTAATCCAAACCATAGACCGTCTGCTCCCGCTAGTAAAAGTTCAACACCTGCTCGAAGGTCTTCTACACCCACTCCTCAAAGGACAAGCACGGGCTTCAATGTTACTGTGGCCTCTTCAGGGGTAAGGGGAGCTTCTCCTATGAGGACAATTAGGGGAAACTCTGCATCACCAAAAGTAAGGGCATGGCAATCAAGTATCCCGGGTTTCTCCTTAGATGCACCGCCTAATCTTCGTACTTCTCTGGCTGATCGACCAGCATCGTATGTGAGGGGTTCCTCCCCTGCATCTCAAAATGGAAGGGATGCAAGATTTGGCAGGAAATCGATGTCCCCGACTCCATCTAGAAGTGCCAGTTCATCACGTAATCATGATCCAGACCAATTTAGTTCGTACAGTAAAGGATCTGTAGCATCATCTGGTGATGATGATGTGGACCTTTTACAATCTAGTCCTCTTAGTGGATCAAACCTTTCTGTCTCAAGGAGGCTTGGTACATTCTCAAATAACAAGGCTTCGAACTTTAACAAGAAATCAGCTAGAGTGTTGTCACCAAGTTCTGTTCCAAAACGATCCTTTGACTCTGCTCTTCGTCAAATGGTATTTTGTTACTTTTTTAGGTCAATATTTGTCTGTTATGGCATTTTGGGTCCTTGTACAAGTATTAAAATAGAAATAGTTAATTTGTCTGCTCTAACATTCGGAGCCTACCTTGCATTCTGCTAATAGTCTATTTAATTCCATTCTGAATGCTATCAACAGAGGAAATTAAAGAAAAAGCAAAATGTTTTTTCTCCCTATCCTTGTTAGTAATACGGTATAGATGTAGACAGTAGTAATAATGGAGGAAGAGAGATGGAAGGTCAGTGTAAGTACTTAACTATCTTTCTGTTTCGTTGGAATGTAAAACATGTGTTAGTTCTCTCAGTAGAATATTCTCAAATTCCTATTCCTTGTTTGAATAATGCTATATGTTTAGAGGTGGTAACGATGATGGTATAATTTAGATTGATCGGGTTTGATGTGCTCCTACTAGTTAGTGAGCATTGTTTGTGAGAATTATTGTCAGAATTAATTGCTGAATTATATGGCTATGAAGTTTTTGGTTGGATGACTGTTGAAAATTTCAGTGGCCAATATTAATTTGGCATGTCTAAAAGGGGAAAGAAAGTCAAAACTCTAGAACTTTCTGTTTAATTTAGTGCATTCCATAAATCACATTTATATTTAAGTAAACTTATGGTGCATTAAGCTTTCTTTTCAAGTGCTTTAATGTGTTAAATATCTCTCGAACTTTAATGCTTTCTGTATAGTCTATCTTTAATAACAAGCAAAAAGAAATTAAAGATAGTTGTGACAGAATCCATGCAGTGTCTTGTTCTCTACCTTTCTCGCATGTACTTGCTGTCATTTAGACTTTTTCATGCGTATTTAATGCATATCAAAGGTGCCTAATCATCAAAGCACATCTAATAGTTTATTATAATCAACATTTTGATACAGGATCATCAGAAGAGCCCTCCAAATATGTTCAGACCTCTATTATCTAGTGTTCCAAGTACCACTTTTTATGTTGGGAAGGTAAGTTCTGCACATCGATCTTTGATGTCAAGGAACTCATCTGTTACCACCAGCAGTAATACAAGTTCTGATCGAGGTACAAGTGCTGTGCTTGATACTGGGGTGAGTGACCATCAACATGGTGATATGGCAAGTGAATCTGGAAAGAGACCTTATGCTGATGTTCAAGAAGAGGTTTTTACCTTCGATAAGATGGATGTATTTAACCAGGATGCTAGCTATGAAAGATGTGATGGCTTTCTTAATATCCGTATTGAAGATGCTGATAGAGATTCTGCAATTCAATGTGAACATGACCATTCTGAGGAGCTAAATCGCCAGGGTCTTGAAGTGAAAATGAGCTTAACTTCTGATGCTCTATGTGACAGGGGTGATCTTTCAGAAGTTGATTGTTTCGAAAATACGAAAATTTGTTCTAAATGTGGTTCCAGGTATCATGTTATTCAGCAGATTGAAGAAGAAATCAGTCTTTGCACAAATTGCAGTTGGCAATATGATACTGTCACTGGTGACATTCCTGATGTGACAATAGTTGGTGCAGAGAATTCCCCTGGGTTGTCTATAAAAATTTCTGAAGAAGCTAAACTTTATCGTGAATTGGAAACCTCGATTCCTACATTTGATTCTCCGTTGCAAGTTACTGATGCGGTTGAACCCTGGATTTCTCAGCATGAAGAAAATATCAAGCGAATTGAAACTTTCTCTCGAGAAAATTCTTTAGGAAGGTCTCTGGCAGAGTGTGGTGAGCAGAGGCTTGATTATCCACAAGAGATGGACCAACCAACCATTGATTATTCTTTACCTGATAGGGACACTGGAGCTGAGCAGTTGCACTACTCTGATGAACATTCTGGTTTGAAATTTAACACCTCAGAAGCTGCAGGCATTTCAGTGCTGTTAAAGAGGTCAAGCAGCACCAAGGGGCCTATTGTTCTAGGTAGGACCTTCGCTACCATACCATCTGAAGATCTATCTTATGCGAGAGATAGTTCTAACAGTTTCAGAAGCTCTATCGGACAGGGGAGTATCTCTGCATCATCCTCTGTTGAATTTAACTCATCTAGACAAACAGATACACGTGTACAATTAAGTGGAAAAAAATCCGAGTTGGAGAATTACAGATATGACATGAATGCGAAGCCTCAAAGCTCTACTTTGTCTTTGTCTCAAAGTTCAAGCAATAATTACCAAGCTTTAAGTCTTGCATCTAGTATACATGATGAAAATTTTGAGGGTTCTGTCGGCAGTCTGAAATTTGAGGAAGCAGAGGAAATAGCTGTAGTTTCTCTAGCCAAATTGGTAGCTTCAGAAAATTCAGAAGCAGATTCATCATTCACTGGTGCTGCTGCCATTCCCAAAAATGATGGTATTGAGTGGAATGAAAGTAGTAAAACGAATGATATTTCAACCTCTGAGCTATTAGAGGACAATTCAGCAGCACAATTTCATCCCAATGAAGATTGTGTTTCTTGTGAAAATGGAGATAACTTACCAAATAATGCCAGAATTGCGTCAATTGTTGAAGCATCAGCTGCCACTCTAGATCCGACTCATGAAGAACATAGTATGCTAAATGCTAGTCATGATGGAGTCATTCCTGTTGAGGTTGCTGGCCACGGCTCTTTGACTACAATCTCAGAAATAGAAATTGAGAATTCCTGTCAGAGTTCGTGCGGTTCAGAACTTGAGGGCTTGTCTCCAAATTCTGAGAGAAAAATGAAGAGATCCGTGGACCTGTCAGTTGCTATACCTTTAGATTTGGATAGTACTGCTTCTGTTCAGGAGCGTGATACGTCAGATCATGCAGATGACATTTTAGGTATGTAATTATTTCATTGTGGCTTTTGGCTTTCAGCTTTGCTTGAAGTAAATTTTCACTTCCATTCCTGAGAAGTTTTTTGATATGTCAATTACCATTTCTAATAAACAATTTTATGATGCAGCTATGTTCATGAACTATGAACTATCCTTGTTGTTGCTTCCTGTAGTTTTATTGATAAGAGCAGTAAATAGCAAAAATAAGCACTATGTTTAATACTCATGACCTGTCCGTTATGATTGACCTTTTTTCTCTTCTTTTTCTTTGGAGTTAAGGTTCAAGTTTGTCAGTATACTCTGGCTTATAGATAAAATTAACTACTCATCTTTTATCTGAGTGCAATCTAAACTTTGTACTTTTAGGTTTATTTAAAAATGTCAAAAGTTAATCATAAAAGGAATATTCCATGGAGGAGCAAAGGAATACCAGAATACTTTTTTGTTGTTAATTATTTATCATCGTCAATAAAATTAAAACACAGTTCTAAATTTGCATTTGTAGGTGAGTGGCAGATTTGATCCATCACTTTAAATACATCGGTAAATTTGGACATTATCCCGTTCCTTTTGCTCTTTTAAACCATCTCCATCCATGTCTACTGTTTCACATTCAACCTTAACAATAATAAACATGTAGAAACTGCCATATTACTTTGATCTTTGTGGCCTTTCTAATAAAAGTTATGCTCTGAGGGAGCACATGGTTGCAGGTTGGTACTAGTTTCAAATCTGTTTATTTCAGTTTTAGTTCAGTCACAACCTTATTAAGGTTTTAGTATTCCAAATTTATAGCAGCCAATTACTTATCAATTTTGGGAAAGCTATGGATAAGGTAAGTACTGTTTTTATCATGGATGTGAGGATAGCCTGTTTCCAAGCCCTGTTTATTTTGAATGGAATTTTTGTGGCTTCAATAAAAGATAAGAGATGTGAAATTGGAAGCGTCTTAAGTTTATATTACCACCAAAGATATGTTGCCATTTTGTGATCTTCAGGGAAATTGCTTCATGGCAGTTATTACAAATAATGTTTTATAAATGAAAGTTATTGTTATTCTCTGAATCATTTTTATCATGGATTCATGGTCATAAAAGTAAGATTTTCTTCCTCCTTGTCATTCCTTTACCCCAAAAACATGAAATTGATAGACGCGCGCGTTAGATCACCTTAGTGCAATTGATCTCAGGTATAGATACCACGTACATCAAATGTAATTGTACCAAAATCTACTAGCATGGTGCTGTGAATGTTTTTAATGATATTGTCCTCCTATTAGATATCATGAATGACTCTGTCCACCGCTTTGCTGCCTTCACTTTTAGCCGGAATGGTTTTCTTCTCAAGAGTGCTGTAATTTCAAATGTTGAAAATTAATGCATGCTTTGCAATGAATTATGCCTATATGTACTTGTCACGATATCATGTTAAATCTTCCATTTGCCACCATGTTATTGTCATCGGTATTTGCACACCAACCAAATCTTATTTACAATTATTCTAACACTGTTTTGTACTTAAGAATAGAAAGGACTTGACCTCTGTGTTTACAGTTAAAAGTGATATTCCTAAGATTGTAGATAGGATAATGTTTATATTTTCTGCTTCTTGTTGTTGATGCCTTTGTGAATGTAGTGCTCACAGCCTCACAGTATATGGTTCTTTGGTGAGGTTTGGTTCTGATTAGCGACGGATGGCAGTGAGATTTTGTTTAGTCTATTGAACTTTTATTCTTTTTCACAGAGGAATCAACTGTCTTGGTAGAATGTCATGGAGGAAGTAAGGCCAGAAGCCTGACACTTGAAGAAGCAACAGACACAATACTTTTGTGCAGTTCCATTGTCCATGATCTTGCCTACCAGGCTGCAACCATTGCCATTGAAAAGGAAAGTTCAGTGCCATTGGAAGGTTCAAGGCCAACTGTGACGATCTTGGGGAAATCCACTTACGACAGGAAAGACCTACGGGGTCGAACTGTTGGTAGACGGACTTCAAAATCTCATAAAGTCAGGCAGAGGCGGGTAGAAACTGATCTAAAATCTCCCTCTACCAAGACCGAAAATGATGAGAATGCCTATGAATCTTCAATCCGCAATATTGGTATTCCTAATAAGATGGACAATATGAAGCCTCCAAAGCTAGAATCCAAGTGTAACTGCTCTATAATGTGAAGAGCAGGTCCTTCAGTCAGACCAAACATGCAGCGCTCCGCCAGCCATATTTGGAGAGAATGACAAGTGCTTCATATATTAAAATGGTTTTTGTGGTTGACTATGCTGGCAATGGGTTGTCTTTTGTTCCAAATTTATTTGTAAGAAACGCCACCTGATGTTGGTGGTGACATTAATTGTAAAGTTGTTTAGGTTGGTATTAGTAGAGGCAGTTTGGGGGGTGGGGGTTTGTGTTTTGCTCCATCGCCATATTCTTTGTTAGTTATTACTGTTTGTTTTGGGTCCAGTTTTTCGTTGGAGAAAGTGTGAATTAAGACTCTTCTCCCTCATTCATATTCAATTACTATGATTATTGAAAATAATATTTGGTCAATTGGGTTAGCTTCACCTCCATCTCCATTGCAACAGGGACTTAGACACGTATTAGTTCGACACTGAGACACTCTCCTGCCTGCATGGACTGTCCGTGTTTCATAATGCTGCAGTCTTCGCAGGTGATACAGGTGAGAAGTGCAATGATGGCCTGTTGATTGCAAGAGAGGATTTTAGACTATTTTAAGGGAGAAAATAACCCTAATGTCCTTGATAATATGGGTTACAACACAAACAGGTATGTATAAATTCTTGGTCCTTGGCTTCAGGACAGTAAAGATGAATGTAGGCAGGATGGAGGGAGTAGGGGACTTCCGATAATATGATACGAATAATGTGCTATTTTTTTTTTCTTTTTAAGTTTTTCATGCTGGTTCTGTCATTTGTTCATGCAAGTTACATTTCACTATCATTTATGTTTGCAGCCTTTTCTGGGAGCAGATATAAAGTTTGAGATATATGCAGCCAATGCAAAATTCTGTTCTCAAAGTCAAAGGACAAAGGGTACTCATGTCATGTTTGGTAGTTTTACAACATTTGTTAGGTTTTTGATTAAATAGGTCTTTTTGCAGGGCAACTGGCAGATTAAGTTTAACTCCCAAGAGCTATTGCAAATGCAAGGATAAAGCTTGGCGTTGGGACTTGGGAGCCCAGCAGCACATCCTGCTTCAACTTGGTCAAACAAAACTCATTTCTTGTAATCCTAATCTTATATATATATATATATATATATCTATATATATTCTTAGACATCCATGGCATTCGATTCACTGATTATTATTATTTTTGGAGGGACCCAAACACCATGGGAGAGCAATCCAGTTGAACATCTTGAGCTAATCATTAAAATCTGATATCTAAGAAATGATTTGAGTTTGGAAACTTGAATTTTCCTTTTTATTTTTTTCCCTTTTTCTGCAGTCCTTGATATATGAGTCATAAGGCAAGAATTATTTGAAAGTTGAGGAGGATTTTACTTATTTATATTGTCTGTGGGTGCTGAAATGGAGCAGGCTTTTGGGGGTCTGAAACTGAGAGTGAATGAGGTATGAGAATCAGATCACCATATCTTTTTTATTCTTTATTTTATTAGAATTTATATGCATATATATTATGCGGCCCGGATCATTTAGTGAAATGGTGGAAAATTCCTTTACCTGGCTGGCTGCCGTTGAATATATGTATTGTGATTTAAGGAATAAAGGAAAGGAATCTGGATTACACCGAAACTAATATGTAATACAGGATTAATTAATTTTATATTATTTTATGAGGAATAAAAGCCCGTCTAAGGTGTAAATCAAGTCAAAACCCAAATTCAACAATCAAGTGCACCGTTCAGCATGTATGGGGCACTTTTTTACCCCGAAGGTGCCTAGTTTGCTGTCTGACAGGCATGGCATCAGCACAATGCACAATGTTTTACCATGCTGGTGCCATTTTCCACACCTCCAGTGGGTTAAGATGCCCTCGAGTGGAAGGGCATCTAATGGTGCAGGGACATGTTTGTCCTTGCAATTTTTTATTTAAAGAT
>JAQSVH010000008.1:6121658-6137226 GCA_029448705.1 Adansonia digitata
GTTTTATATTTAATATTATTAATTTATTTGTTTCATCGTTTCGAGAATTCTTTTAAGCGTTTTAAAAAACAAATTAATCTTTTGCTAATTTACTCAAAAATAAAATAATGTGAATCCAAATCATAATTTGATTGTTTTATACAATATTTTTTAAAACAATATCTAAATTTCAAATTTTTGTGATATATTTTTATGTAAAAAATAATAAAGGTTTAGTTTATTATTTATTGAGTTTTTTAAAGCTAAGTTCATTGGCTATTGACAACCGTTTAAAAAAAATAAAGATTTTATTATTTATTTATTTAAAAAAAGAGTGAGATCCATTGTTTTTGTTTGGCGCATCGCGATCGCATATGCTAAAGAATAAAACACACCGTTTAGCTCTACAAAGTTTTCTGGCCTTCGCTTTCGCTTCTCGCTATCTAACGATTTTCGGAGGCTCTCTCTTCTCTTTTCGTTTTGCGTCACTTTTCTCTCTCGCTCTCTCTCGAACCAGCGATCGCCGACTCTTAAATCTTTCCATCCATGGTTGTTTTACTTCTCAATCGGTAAGCCCTAGCCACTCTCAATTCTCTTAATTTCGTTGAGAGATTGAAAAAAAAATTTCATGCGTCTCTGAATTTTTCACCAATATTTCTAGGGTTTATCCTCTTCATCTGTTGCTTTAATTTCTAGAATTTTATTCCCCTCAAATTTTCGAGCTACGACATAGCGCGAAATCGAGGATCTGATACTTTTAAACTGATTTTATTTTATTGGTTAATTTCGTCTTGATTACTCCTAGAATCTGGGCTTTTATTTTTCTCAATTTTTTTTTTTGAAATTGGTCCTGAACGTGGTTGATTTTGAGGGTTAGGGTTTATTGGTAAACAGTTTAGCGGGGATTTCTTGAATTGGGAATTAGGCTTTCTGGTTTTTGAAATTTATACATGGCTGCTGGGAGACATGGGGGTAATAGTGATTACGAGTTTAGGAATAGAGACTCTGATTTTGAGGTGACAAGGCAGGAATTTACTAATTCTAAAGAGTACAAGCCATCTAGGAATGGTAGCCGTGATAGTGAAAGGGGTCGAGTATGGGAAGTTAGAGATAGAGCTAGGGTTAGACAGAAAGATATTAAAGAGAGGGACGTGATAAATGGTGGTTATCATTCCTCTTCGAGTAGAAGTGATTCTGGTGGTAGTAGTAGCGGTGGTGGAGGTAATCGTGGCCCCAGGCGATGTGATTTCCCTCTTAGGGTGGTAGATAAGGAGCCTGGTGAGTTGTCTAGCGAGAGTGGATCAGAGGACGCCATTGAGTCTGAGGTAGTGGTTAAAGATAGTGAGGTTGCGAAGGTAATAGAAAATTTGTCTGGGTCTCCTGTGCGAAGGAAGAGGAAATTTTCGCCTATAGTGTGGGATAGAAATGACAACGACTTACCGATGTCCAAAAGTAGAAATTCACCAGCAGTTACAGCCGTTCATCCTCCACCACCACTGCCAAAAGCTGACCGCAAGTCACCTAACGGCATCCCTCGTGGGGCTGTACATTTATCTGTTGCTATAGAAAGTAAAATCCAGAAATCATGTTCTCCTTCACCAGCTGCAGCTGATAAAACTGTTGGATACTCTGCACTGCAGTCTTCAGAGGATTTGAATTTGTCACCACCAAAAGAGCAGGTTAATGATCAGGATGCTAGGGAGCTAGAAGATGAAGATTATGTACCGACTCGACATATATCTTCCTCAAGATGGGCATCAGGTGATAGTTCTCCAGGTGATGAGGGTGAAATTTTGGAAGATGAGGAAATGCCTAAAAGGAGGAAAAAGTTGCCTCTTTCAGAGTCATCACATAACAGATTTCGGAATAAGTCAGCAACTCCAGAGCTTGGGGAGCTTAAGAGGGAGGGATCTGAGGGAATTAGGGCCAGATCATCTGAATCGGATGAACGAGGTGCCCATTCCAAGTCGGGAAGTGGGGATGATTATCCTGGTAATGATTCAGAGAAGGATGATTACATGGAGATTGACGTTGAATGTGATAGAAATGACAGTAGTGTTAGCCAGTCTGATACAGATTCTGGGAATGAAAATAATTCACGTGGGACACCAGAACATCCAGCTCCTCCTTTAAGAAGTGTAAACATGCTTCAGGGATGTAGAAGTGTTGATGAATTCGAGAGACTAAACAAGATAGATGAAGGTACTTATGGGGTTGTATATAGAGCCAAGGACAAGAAAACTGGTGAAATTGTGGCGTTGAAGAAGGTAAAGATGGAGAAAGAAAGAGAAGGTTTTCCTCTGACCTCTTTGAGGGAAATAAACATTCTTCTTTCATTTCATCACCCATCAATTGTAGATGTCAAAGAAGTAGTTGTAGGGAATAGCCTTGATAGTATTTTTATGGTGATGGAATACATGGAACATGATCTGAAAGGGCTGATGGAGACAATGAAACAACCATTTAGCCAAAGCGAGGTTAAATGCCTGATGCTTCAGCTGCTGGAGGGTGTCAAGTATCTTCATGATAACTGGGTTCTCCATCGAGATTTGAAGACATCTAATCTGCTTTTAAATAACCAAGGTGAACTGAAGATTTGTGATTTTGGATTGGCTCGTCAGTATGGAAGCCCATTAAAACCGTATACTCATTTGGTTGTTACTCTTTGGTACAGGTGAGTTATGCATGCCATTGAATGCTTTCCGGAATGTCACAATCAAATCCTCATTTTTCCAATAAAATAGTATATGGGAGATTTTTCTTCTTCCATATTTTTATTTTCATTTTCTCTTTGCGATTGGGTGTTTGTAAAATGATTCTGAATTATGCATTTGGGTTAGTAACTGTCGATTATTGGTAAAAACATCCCTGCTTGGCTAAATTTGTTGTTTTTAACTGATTCAATTTGAATATGAATACTTTGGAAATATTGAGTTAACATTGTTGTGGAGAAGCCTTTGACAAAGTATGAGCATGGCTCGATAAATTTGATTTGGACTTCTCTTTTGGTTAATGAAAAGTATGAACTCCCTTATGCTTTAGGGTGCTAGCTTGTATTGACTGTTTGTAAACTTTTAAGGCTTAAGCCTTTACTTTTGCACTGCTATTTTGTCTTAGGCTTGCATGATTAATCATCTGAGCATTTACATCTTTTGGATTCAACTAGTTAGAAACTTTTCATGTTGGTTTTGCAGGGCACCTGAACTTCTTTTGGGAGCAAGACAATATTCCACTGCAATTGACATGTGGTCTCTGGGTTGTATTATGGCTGAACTACTAGCAAAAGAACCACTTTTCAATGGGAAAACTGAATTTGATCAACTTGACAAGGTAAATTGAATTAGTTGGCTTTCATTTCATTAATCATATTACCATCCAATCCTAGTATTGTTGGAATGGTTCAATCTTCCAATGTTGGTTAATGATCTTGGATTTATTGTGTGGGTTTTACTTATGACAGATTTTCAGAACCCTTGGCACACCAAATGAGACGATATGGCCCGGTTTTTCCAAGTTGCCTGGAGTCAAGGTCAATTTTGTCAAGCATCAGTAAGTATTAGATCTTTTATAAATTTGTTTTAGATTCAGTTGTGTAAAATTCAGGTCTTCTTATTTTTCCTACTGTTTTCCCAGGCTTCCAGCTTTGGGTGATTCTGGACTGGCTTTCTGGCCTCCATTGGTGACAGTTCAGTAACACAGCATTTATTTTTGTTTGTATTAATTACTGATATTTTCTTTTCAGGTATAATCTATTGCGCAAGAAATTTCCAGCAACATCATTCACTGGAACGCCTGTTCTCTCTGATGCAGGATTTGACTTGTTGAATAAACTTCTTACTTATGATCCTGAGAAGGTAAATAGTTTGGCTTGTGTAAACATTTTGATCTTGTCATTATTCATGTGGATGATATATTGAGTCTTGTGGTATCACCTTCAGCGTATAACAGCTGAAGCTGCTCTTAGACATGAGTGGTTTCGTGAAGTTCCTCTTCCCAAAACTAAAGCTTTCATGCCTACTTTCCCTGCCCAACATGCTCAAGACAGGTATTGAGCCACAGAAATAAGAAAATATCACAAGTGCTATTTTATTTTAGTAAATTTGTTTCAATTTATTATTAAAGTTTTAAATAAGTGCTTCTGTTATCATGCTTAGGCGTTTGAGAAGAATGCTGAAGAGTCCAGATCCTTTGGAAGAGCAACGTAGAAAGGAGTTGCAGCAAGGGGAATTGGGGACTGGTGGTTTGTTTGGCTGAGAGAAAGTTCATCCATCGGTGCCCTTTGAAGTTCATGTTTTAGTTTTTAACATTATTGCTAGATGGCCATGATTGAGGTGAGAGACATGCGTTTAACTGAAGTTGCAAACTTCGCTTGTCAGATGATCATTCATGCTGTTTTTTTAGCATGCAGTGGTGATGATTTGGCTGGAGATTTTGTTTGCTTTTTCATTTGAACCAGATGTTTTGCAGGTTAATTTGTCTTCAAGCTTTGATCATAACATAGAAATGCATCTGACACTGCTGGCTTCGCAAGGTGTGGCATATCAGCCTTTCTTCTTTTAGAAATCAGTTTCAGATGAAACTTGTGTAACATATTTTTATTGGAACAATGTAGTAAACATTCCCTTTATGGCTGGTTTTGAATATTAAAACAATATGGATTTCTTCCAACTATCAGTTCCATTTTTTTTTTTTTTAATTTTGACATTGTGTTTGCAAGAGACGGTTGGTGTGGAGGGGATATTCTTTGCTTTTCATTGATGAAGAATTGAGAGTAACCATTGTACATCAAAGGTAATTTATTAATCCAGTATCTGTGGAATGGCTTTATGGGCTTAGGTATATTGGTCCATCCATGAGGGATTGCCTGTATTAGTGGGTTTTTTTTTTTTTTTTCCATTTCCTAATCTTATGGGGTGATGATTGTTAACTGTGTTGGACATGAGGAGGAGAATTGACATGATTTAATATTGTTTTTAGGACAACATTTATGTATTTTGTAGGACTGCTTTTTCGAGTTGAAAAGAAAATATTAAGAGTTCTATGGAATGTTCAAGATTTGTTATTTTGTGTTTCCGTTTTCATTCATTTGGAAAAGGATCTAAAACCCTATTTATTGTTGCCAACTAAAGGAATTGGCTTCTAAACTATTTTTGATAAATTCTTTATTTGTATTGGTTTGACAACCCAGTTTAATAGTTCAATTGACTTTAGTGACTGTCTATAACTGTGGTCAACTTATCAGATGAGGAAGAAGGTATTTCTATTACTAATCAAGTCAAAGAACATATAGATTATTTAATGTCTTTTTTATCTGATCGTACCAAACTGTAGAGCCTGTACTTTTCCACGGATGATCAATTTGATTTATTTTGGTGCTTAGGTTTTTCTGGGGAAAAAAATTGATGCCTATTCCCTCTAACCACAGCCTTTGGAAAAAAAAAATGGTCTTTCTATTAATTAAAGGAAATGATTTATGGCAGGGATGCTGATTTCATTCAACTTAGGCTTTCTATAAATACTTGGAATTCACAAGGTTAAGCAGTGACTTTAGGTCCATGAGTTAATTGAGTTTGGTTGATTTTAATAGTGTTGCTAATTTTAAACCCAAATGATTTTTAACCTTTAGTTGACTTTCTCTTATTTACTATCAAGTCGTCTTTTTTACTTCATTGATTTAGTTTACCTGATGAATGTACAGCAACTGAAACATCTCAGGATATGAGAGTTAATGTATAAATTGCAATTTCCATTGTTATTATGTTTCAATTATGGTCTGAGAGATTCAAGCTATAATTGGCCCTGGAGTCTTTTATGACATGTCTGCGAATGTCACTGCAGTCTCAAAGCAAGCAGGTTGAGGAGGTCACCTGCATATTTTGGATTTTATATAACTTCCGGTTAGTTGTTCCTTCTGGCTGATTAGAGGTACTATACAAACCTTGGCCTGTTACAATAACATAGATTAACTTTTTCACTTTATAATATTTCTATCTTCAATTAACTTGTTCGCTTTAGTATTCTGTCTTTTCTGTTATACTAGCATTTTTCATTAATGGTATCATCAAGATGCATTTGATTCAATGTAATTGTGATGAAATGCATTATATGAGTGAATCAAGAAGGAATTCTGTATTTGTCCTTGGCAGTTTGTCTAACCTTATGGAACAGTAAGGATAAACTTATGTCTGACTTATGTTCTTCTCTCACCTTTTATTCTCTATGTTCATGTATAGTTGGAATGGATCTGATTGTATTGATTGTTAGATTTTCATTTACTGATGTGCTCTGATATGGTTACCTTGGCTGTAAATAGAAGTGTTTTCTTTATAATGCTTGAATGATCAATTTGATAGTTTCTAGTATGGAATTTGAATGCGAAATTAGTTTATAAGAGGATATTCTGTAGTGAACAATGTTTTCTATATATTTGTGTGTGTATATATATATATATGTATATATACACACATATACATATACATACATACATACATATACGTATATATATTTTTTCATACAGTTTATACATCCCACTGAAATACCTTGTAGTGATTCATGAATGAGCAATAGTGTTGAGTGTTTGGGGGTGATTGATGTAGAAAAACTTATGGGGCAAATGTCATCATGATTGTTCTAAATTATTATGTTAGTTAAGAAAATTTTAGGAGGATGCTGAAAGATAAGCTTGAGAATATTTCTGATTAACTTGGGGCAAGGGAGGGGATTTCACTGTTCTGTCCTGAGAACTAACATCTGCCACTTGTTGGTATTTTTATTTCCACTAGCTGGGTAGCAAACAGACTGTGCTTACTTGAACAACGAAACAATCTACGAATTTATTACTTATGTTTATTGGTAAAAATATTTCTGGATCATGCTTATTGGAAAGAATAGCCTTTAATAACTATTTTATCAGTTTCATATAACATTACTGCTCACTGCCAATGTAGTGGTTACCTTTTATATAATGTTCTTGGACAAAAAAATTTCTACCCCCAATAATTGTAGCTTACTTTTGGTTTATGTAATTCTTTCAAACATTGTTACTTGTATATTCCTGTGCTTCTGAGGCTGCATTGTGCAATAAAGCCTTGCATATTAGTTTACCGAGTCTATTGCTAACCTATGTTACGTGGACTCGAGGGTAAGTGTTGAATAAATATATATGCGGCATAGGTATACTCAATTTTTCATATGTTTGGAGAATCTTACCTCATATCTATGTCCAGATATATGTCATGGGTACTCCAGCGAAAATGAACAGGCTAAGATAATATGGTTGCTGGCAAGATAATAGCATTTTTTTGGGTATTGGTTCATTCCATTTTAAATTTAAACCTGGCACAAGTTATGAATGTTGTTGGGCCAGTTTGCCATTAGGTAAAACTGTAGGCTTTATCATTTCATGTTATTAAAACTCCTTTCTCATGTAATTTGGTTCCTTGGTTTTCTATGTTATAGCATGAAAGCATGTTTGGCTTACAATTTGGTAAATTGTGTGGCAATCTTGAGACTAGGATGCTGTGGCATGTTCTAATCTTCTTTTCTGGGTTATTGAATATTTACTTGGGTTTGTTAATTATTTTGCCTCTTTTATTCTTCTAGTTCGAGTTGTATTTCTATGGTTGTATTAGGAACTTGCAGAGTGCACGTCATTTATTGTTCAGCCAAACAAGCAGAAAAACTTGGTAGAAATGGTGCGAAGCTCTGATAACAAGCTAGGGGAGAGTGATTGTAGTATGAAAACCTGTCAAAAGCCCCCATGATATCACGCGTCTTAGATCGGTCTGCTGAATATCGCAGCAAAGAGAATTGAAATAGTAAAATAATGATTCACGTCACAATCGTTATCTTTGCTGTGTCATATCCTCGCTATAATACAAATTTATTCTTACAGTAATGCTCTCTAACATTGTTTTAAAATTCTCCCTCAAGCTTTCCAAGATGTGTACGAAGGGCTGGTGAATATGAAAGTTCCTTTTCACTGAACTATACTGTAATAAAGTAATCAAATTGAAGATCGAGGAATTGCTGGACTTACATGTTTCGCATTGTTCAGATTTCCAAAGCTGTTTGGCAAACGGCTGCTGTTGCTACTGGCTTAGCCAGATAATTACTCTCCCTTGTTTATTCACCATTCGTGAGGATAAGAGCAAAGACCCTTTTACTGCTTCACGGAGAATTCCAACAACTGTCAGCTTTGAAATATTAAATAACTGAATTAAACATCAAATTACTTGGAAGGGTCTTGAACTATGTCAGGGAGTGACTTTCGTACATGATGCAAGAACAATCACCTTATAACCGAAGTACAATCTGATAATTCCGCGTAAATGATGTCGAAACTCAGAAACTGATTTACGGTGAAGACCCATTGATTATGGTCTTGCCCAGCACAAAAGTAACCAGAGAAAGTTCAACGAAAAAGATTGTGTTGATAAGACCCCGGTCAACTGTCCATCCAAATATGGTAATGCCTCCAGGATTAGCCTGCAAATACATCACTGCATACCCCCCAAAAAATACAAGCATAAGAACTACATGCATGAGTAAATCCCAACATGAACCACCATTAAGTTTCCTTGCTGCAATACTTCCAGGAAACTCCCACACCATGTTTTTTTATGTAAGGATTGATTTTGCCCTAAATTTATATTAAGTCAAAATGGGTACTATTTTTCAGGTTTGGTCTGAGAAGATAGAAACAATGTAGGATTTTCATTCTCAATGTTTGCTGTAATCTACTTCAACCATGACATTTGATCAAAGCATTTATGTCCCCAATGAAAATCAAATCTAAAAACCATATAATGATAAAGATTGAAGAAAAAAAAAATTAATAAATAAAACATGAAAGTTTAATAATAAACCCTCCCCCCCCCCCTCCAAAAAAACCAAAAAAAAAGACAAGGTACAAGTAACAGTTTTTAACTATGCTCTGCCTGGGGATACTGTACAATACATGGCTTGTAAACTTGATCTTGCCTGCCGTCCTATCACAAAAATAAAAAATCCCACTTGCCCTCTTTAAGTAACTATTAACAAATCCTATATTGGTTCTATGGGTGCATAGCAAGTAATAATCCAGTTTTACTAAGTCAAAGGGATAAAGTAAGAATATCCATTATTGTTAAATATCAACCAATGAAATAAAACTTCATAAAGTCGGAATAAACCATCCATCTTCTAGGGGTTACTATTGGATGAAGTGTTGCAGTTAGAAGCTGCAACTGAACACAATCACAGAGACCCTATCAACAACTTTTGTTTATACCTACATAATTTTCTATACCCAAGATACATGTCAGTAACGTCTAGCAGATTTCATATTATAGTTTCTTATTCTCACATAGACTGCCGGTAAAAAAAAGGTGTAGCAAGTGCAGGTATGTATTTTATCTTATTTTATTTATAGTGCTTCTGAAGGGCTCATATTGCGTGGAACAGAGAAGCAGAAGAGGTATAGAAAACAAGATAATTTCATACCAAAAGCTTGTCTTCGGTGATATGAAGACATATAAGAAGCCAGCTGTGTAGTTGTAGGCATGGTAATATAATCCACCGACTCCAGATCGCTTTCGGAAAAAGTCGTATGCAATAAGTTCAATTGATTGAAGGCTTCTATGTTTACAAAACTGTTTGAACCTCTCAGGGAGGTATCGGTTGTTGAAGTGCATGTCACCAATGCATGCCATCTACTTGCAAGTGATGCAATTCTTTGAGCTCTATGAGATATTTTGGTGGCTGCATGCAAGCAAAGAATAATACCAACAACCTGAACAATTGAGGAGACCTAGAATGGCATGAAAGCAAACAGAAAAACAAGTATTATACTCGAAAGTATTAAATGGTTGCACTCGAAAAGAAAATTTCTGGAGAGCTAACATTTGAATTAGCAATTTCAGTTTCCATCTAGGAGAATTAGTAAAGATTATGGACCGAAGGAGTTAAACGATTGAGCAGTATTAACAATACAGCTTATGTATATGAAATAAATATCTGCACTTACTGCAAAATCACCTCCATTTATGAAGTTAACCGTGCCACTATAATATCCTGTTGTCTGGAAAAGAGTCACAAATTCGCTAGCCGTGACAACCAAGAATTCTAAAAGAAGAAAAATTCTGAACCTATGGCTTATCTTGGAGAGGTGATGCCGTAGTCGAATGTGCTCCTCTATAAATACCACCACATCGGATTCTCTTTCAAAGAGCTTTGCGTAATCATCAAAGTGAATAACTTGCAAGTTGCAGACTAAATGAAACAAAATGCTGGCAGATAGACTAATTGCACTGGCATAAGTCCAGGACAAAATCAAAGCAAACAAAATCGTGACAGATATCCACCAAGAATCGCGTTGCACATATAAAATGCGGATGATCTCACGCGCAGTCTTTAAAACAAAGCATGGCAGCAACCACCATATCAGCTGGCGCATAGAATCCTACACGAAAGTAACTTGGTCCAAATTAACAACAGTGATAAGCATAGCAAAAGAAGAAATTTTCTAAGTGAATCTTAAATTCCTTATTATTACCAAAATAGCTGGTGTCACATCAGATCTATAAGGACAACTGGAGAAGATTCATATTTCTAGTTTCATTGAATGGTCCATTTATTGGTTCTGAAAAAAACCCTTTTCTGGTTGTAGAAAAACAATAACATTATTAGTAATTCTAGCAATTTCCAAATCTATAAAACAAGCAAAAGTGAAAAATTAAAGTTCATTTCTAAGGTTATGGAATAATCATCTTCTATCTATCCATAAAGATCAAACTTGAATGCCCTTGAACATGATTAAGCTCACTGCAATCCTAAAAATCAGGTTTAACATACCAGTTTTTTTTTTTTTTAAAAGAACAGAAAAGAAAAGAAAAAATTACCCAAATCTGCTTAACATAGAGGTCGGTAAAACGAGCCATTTGACCACCGTATCGATCAACAAACAAAAACCTTCTAATACCGTACTTTCTGAGATTAAACGAAACGCAAAACAAAGAAACGGCCGCCAAAGAAGCCTGAGAAGCCACGATAACCATCTCGAAATTCTTAATCTGGTACGTCTCGCAACCATCGCATTTGGAAAGTTCCAGCACTAGAACCGGAACCAAAACCCCGACCACCAAGAACGCGGCCCAGGACAAGGAAAAGCTCAGCAACGAAGATTGGTTGAAACCGAGAAAACACAAAAACCTCTCCAATTTCTCCAAGGAACCATCGAGATCGTTTCCTGCTCGGATTTCTTGTTCTTGTTGTTGTCCTCGTCGTTGCTGCTGCTGGCTTTGAGCGGCATCGTTTTGGTGGTTTGAATTCAGCAGAGGAATTTGCGCGGGAGGTGGTTCCTCTGCTGCCTCTATTTCCACCTGAGAATCTCCCATCAAAAGAATCAGGAAAACAAAAGAAGATTTTCGAAGGATTTTGAATGATTTAATCAAATAATTCAGCGGAAATTTTCAAAATGTTTTGATGATTGAAATCTCAAAAATCAGAATATTTATTGTTATTATTATTATTATTATTATTGTTATTATTTTGTGCTTTTGAGATCGTGGAAAAAGAAAGGCAGTAGACTTTTTTTAAATTCTTTTATAATATAAGGGGTGTAATTATTGAGTGAGCTCGTTTTCACTGATTTTCCAACGGTAACAGTAAGCTTATGAAAAGATGACGTGATATCAGCCGCTTGATTTAGTGAGATCGACGTGGTATGTGATTATGATCAAAGATCTTTGTGATAATTTAGGATTTATTAATCTATTACTGTTATTATTATAATTATTATGGGCAGGCAATCAGGCAAAGAATGAGACAAATGTTAAGTGTCGTAAAAGCTGATTTTATTTCCGATTTATTGCTTAATTAAAGTAATAAATCCTACATTTTATATTAAAAGGGTCCTAATCCTAATTTAATCATAATTACAACTGAAATCCCCTTTCCTAATCTCAATTTTTTCGTAATTTAAGACTTTTGGTTTCATTTTTTTGTTGTGAATTTAAGAAATTATTGAAACTTTAAATTCAGAAAAATAAAAACAAACAAATACTGGGGAGGGTCGGAGTTTCCCGCCAACCCAAAATTAAAGGCATTTACAAGTAGAGTAGCAGTTTATTTTTATTTTTTTATTATATTTTTTGGTCTTAAAAGTTTGTATTTATATATATATTTAAAGAATGTCACAATTCGGAATAAAAATAATAATAAATTTTGATATTCGAATAAAGTAGTAATTATTATATCGGTGGAGATGTATTATTTCGAATTTATTGATTTTTTTAAATATTTTTATGTATTTATTTATAATTTATTTTCAAGTTTCTTACTAAATTATATATATTATATTTACATGCAAATGTAACCGATAGAGACAAGTACGTATTGATAATAACTGATATTGATTGATATAGAATTATGGATTAGTACGAATCAATACAAAGATTGAAACAGTATGATATTATTACCATACCTTAAAACTAATATACATCGACCATTATAATTAGTACTGGTATGATATCGATTACATTGGATTTGAATGAATTTGTTGAATGTCTCTTTTTTAAAAATAATTGTATAGATTAAGTTGAGTATTATTTAATTAATATTAGGGTCTAATTTATTGATGCCTATAACGCTAGTTAAAATTTAATTAATAATTAGTTTAATTTTTTATGTTTAATATATTATTTTTATTGGACATAAGAAAAAATAATCTATTAACTGCGGGTTTATTTACTTAAATGTCACTTTGTAACATTTAATAGTGGATTGATCATACAAAGGGTTAAGATTGATAATGACATTTAATGAGGATGAGATGAGGTGAAAACGAAAGACACCAACTAACAATAATTTAACTACGACCCTAAGTTTATGTCCAAACTCCTAACCAAACAAAGATCTTTGTTAATATATATATATATATATATATATTTATTTATTTATTGTTACATTTGGAACAATTAAAAAAAATGAGTTTATCTTTAGCCTTATAATTTAGCGTTTTAACATCCAGATGGCTGAAAAACATGTATTAAGTTGTCTCAGTCAACTAATGTTTCGCAATAATGAACAACGAAAAGAAAAACTAATGTTTTCCAATGGTGTCATCAACAACCGCCACCAACTCACCATTTTTCAAGTCAATTGGGAGAAAGCAGAAGTAAGTGAATTAGTTTATCGGTTTTCTTTCTTAGGGTTACAATTCTTTTGAAAAGAAAAAGAAAAAGAAGAAGAAATGTATACATATATATATATATATATATATATATATATACACACACACACAAAACAAAATATATCTTTTTCAAATGTAAAAATTAACAAAAATCACGAATGAAAGTTGAAGAGGAACCTTGGAATGGAGAAATAAGGAACGAATTTAACATGGGTTTTAGAATTTGCTGCAAAGTGTTTATTGGGAAGATTGAAATCTGCAAGTTTGTCTCAGCTTCTGCACAAAGAAACCTACTACCATTATCATACAATTAGTACAGGGCCTTAATACAAAGCTAAATTCATCATATAGATATGCTATTGGGGATTCCACGACCAGTTACTCCAGGGCCTGACGAAGGAAGCAGCAGTTCGTATGGGGGAATGCCTGCACCAGTTCGGTTTTTGAGCCGGATATCCTTGTTTCTTTTGTTTATGACTTCCTCTATTTCCCTGAGTTTAGCAGAGAATTTATCGAACATTTCCAATACTTCATGATCATTGATCCAGCTCCTGTGAAGATGGCTCAATTGACCTAAGTACTCTTCGTCCGGCGAATGAGTTGAAAGTGTGTCTTGAACTGCCATGATTTTGGTTGCTTGAAGCTGTGTTGGCAAAGAGGATAGAAACGTGCGCTGAGGGTTCTGAATGAATTTCTCAAAATCCGGGTCGGTTTCTTGTGGGATAAGTTTTCGCATGAGAGTGGGACGGTTTGGCACATACCCTCCAAACGGATACTGCCCGAAGTTTATGGCTGCATGTTGACCTGATGCAGTCCAGATCATTGTTGTTAGTATGCTAGACAAGTCTTCTTTGGTGGCAAGTTTAGGCCACCAGGGTTCGTTCCTTTTGTCGTAATGACCTCTGTTCTTGATCTCACTCCACCATGCTTGGAGCTCGACATCGGATGGGACAGAATCGGGTTCGGTATAAAAGTGTTCGACATAGGATTCTACCCATTCTTTGATGGCAGACCAAATGAGCAGCCCATCTGCTGCGTAAGGGTAGTCTTCAATCACGAGTTTCAGACCACCAGGCACCGAAGGATCCTCCACTGCCATGCCCCTGAAAATTTTACCACAATTATCTAATATTGTTTCGAAATGAGGATAATACAATAAGACCAAGCACACAAAAAACAAGCATCTAAGAACTAAGGGTCGAGGTTTAACACATAAAATCGAGCCTTACCTCCGAATGAGATCCGCAGGCAATGCTTCCATGTCAAACCGCCAACTCTCGTAAGCAGTGGAGCTTAGCTCCATAGCATACTTCCCTGGGCTGAAAGAAGCCTCAATTATCCCACCTCCATTAACTAAGCTTTGTCGTGCAAGTGCATTAATTTCTAGCGTGTAGCGCATGTGAGGGTGAAGCAGCTTGTAAATTGGGTGCATTGAGCTAAGCTGTCTGTGAGTTGCAATTATGTATGGCTCCATGCAAGCATGAGTCCGTAACCTGAAAAGTTCAAATTACCACCATATTAGAAAACTACATATATCATTACATGTGCTTTGAAAATGTTAATGTTTTTACCAGTGATTTACTAGCTGATGGATGCCAGCATCATTTGCGCAAACATGAGCCTTGGCTAGTTTCCAGATCCAATGTGTCGTAGCATCATGCCCGTGAGTATAAACATATTTATTCCAAGATGACGAAGGAGTAGGAGGAATTGAAAGCTCGATAGCTATTGGTCTCAGAGCTCCAGTGTAGCTATAGAAGAACACTGTCCTGGAGGCATAAGATTTTCTCCCAGGTAAGCTGTTCATCCTCTTGATAAAAGGCAAAAGCATGTCATGGAAATCAAGTATAAACAATCTTTTTTCTTCGATAGCCTGTAATATCAGATAGGGGGAGAAAAAGGCAGTCTTAGAGAATCAGAAATCATTTCTCAATATTACAGGTGGTTTTAATGTTTAAAAAACACATTAATAGAATAAAGAGACTAATGTAGTAGCTGTACTAAGTATAACATGATACAAATATTTCAGGGTTGATGGTATCATGGATGCCCTTTTGTTTTACATTAGAAATGAGGAATCAGCCCCAAGAAAGTTTTCCATATACACAATCAATGCTACTCGGACTCAGGTGAATGTTAGATACAAGTATGTGATCGACACGGGTATGCATTTGGAGGGTCTTTGGAGAATCATATCTCCGTACTTATGCCGGCCACGGGTACTTTAAAGAAAAATAAAGAGTTCAAGCGACATAGAATACACTTGATGTTGGATAAGCAAAGCAGTTCCAAAAATTCCCACTTTCAACAAGCAAAAACATTCAGAGACTATCAAATGCACATTGCGAAATGGAGGACTTCTTTTCATTCTAGGTTTAATATAATGAAATGTCATCCAAAGAATGCCCATAAAATTAG